>JBBPOL010000098.1:0-21428 GCA_038091435.1 Leccinum variabile | reverse complement strand
GTCGTGAAATGATACTCACTCCCTTGACCCTAGAATCCATCCAAGCACGGCTTTCTCGTGGCAGACGCAGGCGGTGGTACCCTCGATATCAGCTCTTACGCAGTGCGGGGCACGAATCCGCTCGTCGTTGAGGAAGTCGCGCTGTTCGTTTCTCTCCCTGAAGCATCGTCCATCTTCCTAAATCAGGCTTGATATGTATATTTGCAGGATCGGTGTTCGTCAGTCGGAGGGGCAGAGAGTTCTTAGCAAGTATGGCTCTTCCGATACCACTAATCCTCCTCATAAGCATACTTGGACAGAAAACCTCAAGAACTGGAACTGCCGATTCCATAGAGCACATCACCAAACGATTTGACGAGACCACTAAACGATTGCTCCGTGACAAGAATGGGTCCCCTTTGGTTGTCCGCTCGACAAGGACCTCTTTGTGGGGATACGCAGCGGATCTCTCAAGCTCACCGGGTAGGTTCCTTTCCCCCCTCTCTGGCTTCTACTGTGATCACCACATCTCGGTTAGAGTGTCAAAGTTCATGTATGGTGTGGAATACCTGCGCGAGTTTGATCCCAACGATCCCGAATATGTTGCTCGAAAGGGGAGACTCTGCGAGCTCCCTTCAGGGCCGAAGCTTCTTCCTGACGCGTTTGATTGCATTCTCGCAAGAGTACGGCCTTCCATTCCGTTCCCTCTTCCGTCCTTCTATTCATTATCGTCCGCCGCCACAGGGTGTTAAAATGAAGGAATCGACCGTCTTCACACGCAAATATTGCACCGAGCTGACGAACATCCTGTCCATGTTTGAAGTGGAGATATATTGTTATCGCGGCGGCGATACGATCCCTCCGTGGATCCTTCGGCTTGATGGTGACACTCTTGATGTGACGTGTGTCTGTCTCTCACCGCTAACGTCCTTTAAGAGGAATACTCGACCCTCTGTGTTGTCCGCGCGGATCTCTCGCCGCTCAGCGGCAGCGCCGAGCCTAAGTCGGGTCCTACTGGACCATCGTCTTCAGCGTCGAGATCCATTTCGGCCTGACAGAGTTGTTCAAGGCACGGATCAAATGGAACGATAACGTTCGTGTTCACTCTGTTCGACGACACCGCATTTTTAATTGATCGTTTCATTTCATCACAGGGCGTGACCAAGTAGTAGTGAGCCTACTAACCCTCTCTTCTTCTCAACAGTGGCCCTGCGTCCATCGTGTACAGTGAAAGCGGTCACCGTGCCGATGACGATGAACCCGATACCTGCTCCGAGGACGACTTTGGCCCCCTCGCTCCGTGTCGCGAGCCCCGTCCCGCCCAGCATCAGTTGCGCCCTCGCGCACACACTCTCAGTACTACTCTATCGGTTCCGGGGCCAAGACTCCGCAGGGTCGGGGGTCTTCTTCAGGTCGACTCGATGTGGTGTTCGTGGACACGGTCAGCCACGGTCGATCCATATCCTCGTCCCAGCAATCGGTATCCCATTCTCGATCGCAGTCTCATCACCAATCTCAGGTGCAGTCGCCTCGGGCACCGTAGCCATAGACACAACCACAACTACCGCCACCCCAGGCCCAGGCTCACGCACAATCGCACTCGCACTTGCATGGCCATCAACAGCCCACACACTCGGAGCATACCACGCAAGAGTGCGAGCGCGAACGCACGGTTTCTAGCTCTGCCTCGCGTATCTCCTCATCCACGACGCACGTCGAGCGCGACCACAAGGTCTCTCCTGCGTCCAAGCTCTCGAGTTCGCATGCTTGAGTCGGAGAGGGAGAGACAAGCGAAGGAGGCGGCCGAGAGAGAGCGGGCGGCAATGGAAAGGGATGGGCTGAGAAGGAGAGGGTCGGCTGAGAGAGAGAGAATCGAGAAGGAGAGAATCGAGCGCGACAATGTTGAGAGGGAGAGGATCAAAAGGGATAGGATCGAACGGATCGAAAGGGAGAGGACCCAGAGAGAAGCTGTGGAGAGAGCTGAGAGAGAGAGAGAGAGTAGGTTGAGTGGGAAAGGGCTGAGCGGGAACAGGCCGAGCGAGAGAGGATCGTGGCTGAAGAGGTGGCTGCGGCTGCGGCTGCGGCTGCTCCCCCTCCACCACAAAAGGGCAAGAAAGGAAAGAAGAAGGACACGAACAAGCTGACCTCGCCAATCGACCTCGCCGACACGACGGTTGGCAAAAGTCCAGGACAGCTCGATAATGAGCTCAACTGTGTCTGGGTGTCGCAGTCCAAGGCAGTCATCCCCGCTGCGTCTCCTTTCCCGTCTACAATGCAATGCAATCCGTGGGCCCTACAACGCCCCGGACCGAATTCCCGGAGCCAGTCAAGCCCGAATCGACCACGATAGCATTGGGCAAGACTCAGAGCACATTCTTTTCGGAGGCGATCGAGGAGGTGAAGGAGACCGTGGAACTGGCCGTCAACGTGACCCACGTGCAAGGGGACGTCGTGACCCTAGGATGAGCATCAGAGCGTACGGATCATTCATGCCTTGTCACTCAGTTTTCAAGGTCAGGTTTCCGGCGTAACTCAATCCCAAGGCAGAGAAGATGTCGGGCAAGGTAGCTGTCTATTGCATGTTATGACTGAAATGAGCTATTGACACAACATGATCGTCGATAGGCCCATTAATGTGAGACGAGGGGTCTTGGTAGTAGTAATCGCACACTTTATTCAATTTCGAGATCTAAACTAGTGATCTAAAAACTAACGACAGACGAGTCAGCCCTGCAAGGGTATTCGCTCTGTCAATCTGGCGGGACAAAGACGTCGGTAAAACGAGATATACGATGGTGGAAACACTAGCATCTAACACGCTTTATAAATTCGCGGCGGGAGCGATGGTGGAGCATTTCGGTGAATGCCCAAGTGGACGCTATTTGGGCGAGTGGCGGTATGCGTGAGAGCGGAGGAGTTGGAGGGCATGGGTGCGACCGAGGGATTGGTAAGAGAGGTTATGAAGGTGTGGAGGGCGTGAGGGGACGGTGGTGTGGGTGGATCGCATGGCGGCGCGTAGCGTACGAAGGCGGGCTGCCAGCGCCGCGATGTCGTGACGCAGCGTGTTCTGTAGCGATCACGTTACGTTCGATGCTGACGAGATGGCTGGTGGTATTGCACATTCCAGGAAGGATACGCTGCTCGGATCCGGTCCATAGCTGTTTGTCGATCTAGGGCGTGTTTGGCGACCATGTTGAGCGTGAAATCAGGTATGTGGATTCCGCGCGACCGTGCCGTCGAGGTGAGAGCGAGAGCGGCTGCATCCTTTCCCCCGAGAGCGAACGTTCTGACGGCGAGGCTGTATGTGCCAGAAAGCAAGTCCGAGGAGGTATCGATGTCCTTCTTCGAGTCGTAATTCCGGGATGCGGCTTCCACTTGTCGCAAATACCTCTCCACAACGGACAGACGAGCATACCGCGCGAGAGTCGAGACGACTTGCATGGCTATGTCTCCAGAATGATACCCCTTGGAGGCAAGCACAAGACCGAAGCGATACACGAGAGTGAGGTTGAGATGATCCATCGACCGAAAGAGTTTCTGTCGGATGTCGGAAAATGATAGCCACTCTTGGTGCCTCGGGCGCGAGCGACAGCCAGGCCACGAAGGCCTCGATGCGCTCCTGTGCTTGTGCGGTGTTCTTTTGGCGGTATGGTGCGATGACGTTCAGGGCTGCGCGGAGGTAGCACGCGTCGTGAGGGATGGGTATGTCGTGTGCGGTCATTTCCTTGCGGAGGGTCTCTGCGGTGCGGAAGTCGCGCTTTAGGACGAGGGACGCGAGTGTCTCGGAGGAGGTGAGCGGGGTGCCGGTGAACTGCGAGCGCGTTGAGCCGGGAGCGGTCGTGGCCGTGGCGACGGAGGAGTACTCGTCTGAGATGGATTCGAATACGGAAGGGTCGACGGGTATGGCATCGTCTCTATCTCGAGCGCGGTTGAGGTGCGTGCGTGTGTGTAGCCACAGCCGGGGTGTTCTGGTGCTAGCACGGGCTAAGTACCAGTATTTCTGTCATGTCACATCGCAAGAGTGAAGCAAATGGACTGGTGACGGAGTTTCAACATATAATCATGTACCTGCTACCTTCTCGTCCTCATCCCTCGTTTTCTCAGGCCGGGACACGATCGACCGCAAGCCATTTTGCCACGCTCCGGCCTCAAGGAGGGGTGCTACATAAACTTTAGTAGGTGGTCAGTTTGGGTCTTATTCTGATATTAAGTAACCTATGTCTGGAAGTTGAAGGCCGCAGTGAACGGCCGCCCTTTCATAGTCACTGCGGCCGCCCTTTCATAGTATGGTAAGCATTACACCAAAGCGATTGACTTATTCTGAGATACTCTCTGCATGCCAGTGATGTTCACGGGCGAGGGCTCTCGCCCAAATTTCCCTACCCGGGTACTACGTGACCTTTTCCGAATACTCATCCTCCCCACACATGGGAAGCCGCACCCAACACACCAGCCAGCTGTTCTCCCTCGGGCGTGGAGTACTACTACAGTTGCTTCAGTGCGTACATGTTTATAGTTTTCTTTTTGCGGTGACAACGTGCTACATATCAGAGAATAACTGTCCGAACTCTTACTGCTATGCTTACGACGCGTCGAGCGGAACGGCGCTCTGGACCTCCGTGCCTCTGACAGGAACGCGGTAAATACATGTTTTGCCCTTCTCCATCTGGAGTCTAGGTCACAACTTGAGACTTGGTCATCCCAAACCGAGATTATGTGTATGGTTCATCCGGTGTTTTTCTCCCCGATCTGTTGGATCAATATTAATGAGCATTCGGATCCTTGTCGACACGAACGCAACAGGGGGTCATCTATACCTTTATCTCGACGACCAGAAGAGGCTGGTCATGTGTACTTGATAGCCTTCACACTACAAAATCTGGTATGAAAATGAGGCCGCCCATGGAGAAGACAGATGCCGAAGAAGCAGATAGGTCCGAGTCACTCCAAGTCTCAGAATCAGGTAGAGATGACTCGGAAGCTTCAGTGCGAGTAGGCGAAATCAAGAAATCCTCATCAAGTTCTACCTCAATCTTTGGCTGGAAGTGTTGGGCATACGCATCAATCAAAGGACAACTATCGCATCGGTGTTCTAGAATTTGGCAAATGAACTGATCCTCAGAGTCAGTCATATTCGCCCACTTGAATGGGCTCACGGTGGCGCAGAGAATCACAGTCGCTCTGCCCACTCTCGACCATCCGAATGACGATTTTGCCAAACTGGTTTCCATGCTTCACGAGCTCGAACCCCTGTTCAGCAAACCCAGGCCCTCCAGCACACGAGACACCACAGGGACGATAGCATATTCTGCCGTGAACCTGGTCGCGTCAAAGAGGTCTTGATGCGATCCCATCGTCGATCCTTCTGTTCCTCTACGTCAAACACAACCCCTTTGGTCATAGACAGACACAAACTATACACACCGATAAGCTTGCGCTACTTCAGCACTTCGCGCACTGTGAACTTCACGACGGGGTTGGCAGTCCTAGACGTAGATGGAGTATTTAAATGAATGCGAGAGGGGGAGGAATAAGAAGAAGTGGACACATGCGTGCAAGCACCATACGACACGCACATGCCATAGACAACGACTTTTCCGCCGGGCTTCAGCACTGTGTTGACCTGTCCCAAGATATCGCCTCCGCCGGAGTCTATGACCGCGTCGAGTAAGGCGGAGCCATCGGGCTGCTTCGCAAACAACTCGGCGAGCCGCTCCGGCCAGCCCGGTGTTCCAAACGACAATGCGCTATGTCAAAGGGGGGAAACAAGCGAGAGAAAGAAAGGGAAGCGGAAATGGGAGGGAGAAAGCAGACTTAATAGCGAGAAAAAAAGAAATGACTAGAGCACGCACTCGACTTGTAGTTGACACCGACAGTCGCGCCGAGTACGACCGCTTTCTGGATCTTGTCCGTGCTACCGCTTGTGACGAACACTCTGGCGCCCATGGCGAGACAGAATTGGAGGGCGATGAGGGCGACGCCACCACCGATACCTGTGATCAGAACGTTCTGGCCTCGGGTGACACGAGCATTAATGACGACAGCTCTGTGTGAAACGAGGTGAACATGAGTAAGTAAGTGGAAATTCGACCGGCAACCACTGTCGCAAGACGGACCTCCAAGCCGTCAGCCCCCCGAGGGGCCATGCGGCCACATGAACGTCGTTGATATGATCTGGCGAACGAATGATTTGATCTCGCTCGACGACGACATAGTCTGCAAAGGTTCCCAGAGATGGATATCTCCCACCACCGAGAATGCCAAACGTAGACTGGTTGAACGAGATAGGTGGAAGGTCAGACGATGTTTCCATATCTGAGATATAGTCGCGACGGTTACTCACCCACGTTCAGGTGCGTCGGGATTGCTCTCCCAGCCACGCATCGGGGTGAGGAATACGCGCTGTTTATAGGAGGGAATCATGAGGATCTGCGGAGCGCAAGCGACGATCGTCCCTGTGAAATAAGTAGAACGAAATGTGGAGACTGGAAGTTGAAACCATCAGCTCCGAAATGTGTAGCCCCGAGATCTTGAATACAGAGACGAATCAAAGCCGTTGGCGGCGAGGATCGAGAAAGGATACCGTGGCCATATTGACTAGAACTGAACCACTGTGCAAGGCAGGTAGAGAACGCGTCTCGATGACTGCATCATGATAAAGTGGGGGCCCTCTCCGTAAAAGATTTCTTTACCACCAGTGTACGCGTCCCGTCGGGCAGTTAGAACGCGGCTTATGCAATTGATATGAGATCGGACGAGCAACATAGTTAATTGCCTCGATGGCACCCACGCGTAGCCCAGCGTCCCTCTATGAGAAATCACTGCTGCTGAAACACGGTCTAAGCCTCGTTCAACGCCCCAAACACCCCATTCGCGATCGTCCGTTGCTCCGCCGTCGTGTTCCCTGCATTCAGCTACGAATCGTGTGAGACGCCCGATGCCGATCATCGCCCGTGTTCGTCAGCCTTGTCCCATTCCTATACATCACCGAACGAAAACAACCAACTCACCTTGTCCGGATGCACCTTCGCAATCGCCCCGACGTACTTACGTACCCTTGACTTCTTGCCCCTTGCTCTCACCATCCCGACCTCTTTCCTTCCTACAGCGCGCTTTCCTTGCTGAGGTCGAAGAGTAGTTGGGAGATTGGATGTGGATATCACCTCGGGTCTCTATGGGTTTCTTGTTCCTTTCTCGGTTTCCGCGTTCACTTTCTGGCGGACGAGAGGATTGCTGAGGGGATCCTTCCTGACCATTTTAAGAGAGCAAGAACTCGGCAGCAGCCTGCACATCAAAAACATTGGCCTAGCACGTGCGTCGACGGGCGAAAAATCCCATTTCAACCAGCTGGTCGATGATACGTGGGGGTAACTGTGATGACGTGGGCGGGTTCGGGTTCGGGAATAGTGAAATTGAATGTGACTAGAATACAGGCGCATATATCAGCAGCAATTCGTTGAGCATGATGCCATACCACTAGCTTGCCTAGATTGTGTCGTCCTCGCGGAATGACCACTGTGAATGCGAAACGTGTCGTCTTCGTCAGAATCGACGCCGCCGAGGCATCCATCTTCGCGGTGGCCAAAGTCAAAATCGCCGGGCGTTCCAGTGAGTGGGCGGGGTGGCTGCGGTGTGACGTGCGAGGCTCCGAAGATACAAATTCGTTGAGATCATAAAAGTTTTCAGGTTGCGACGTCGAAGTCGCTGGATCGTCGTGATTCAGAAGGATGGGTGAAGTAAACTCGGACACTGCGTGCAAAGCGTGTTGTTGGGAACCATGTAAGCTGTAGTCGGGAATTGCCAAAGTCATGTAAGTAATAAGACCTCCGAGAAAGCCCTTCCGAATATTCCCGACCACCTGGACTTGCCGATATCCGAGTCGGAAGTAGTAGGTGCGGGGAATCACTGGGGATTGATCCTCGCGGTGACGACCAAGTACTCCAACTCTACGTTCCACAACTCTACGCTCACACTTAGTTATGGAGACAAACAGAACAGGCGGTTTCGAAAACATTCAAGAGAAATTTGGCCGCTTCAGGATCACTCTGAACCTGAGATTGAACACGAAACCGAGACTAAGACCGAGACTCCAATGGGCACGGATACAGATCCCTCGCCCAAACTCTCCCCTCGAGCTCCCTCAACATTGCCACGCCCACATCCGTCGCCGCCCTCAGGCTCTCGCCGCCCCGGTACCCCAACCGCTCCACCAGTCTCCTCTCCACCTCGCGTGCGTGCGTATTCCACGTACCTCGCGACGACGAACCCACGCAACACGCTCATGTGTAGGCCGAGCAGCGCGTCTGACGGTGTCCATTCGCGTTCCGCTGCTGCTGCTGCTACTGCGTCGTCATCTCTTCTTCCCCTGCCCATCCCCGTCACTGCCACCCTTCCTGACTCGAACTCGCTGCCTGGCTCTGACCCCAACCCTGACTTCATCTCCATCTCCGCCCCATCCACGCTACCACGCTACGCCTCCTCCGTCTGACTCAAAATCCTCAATGTACCCTGCATCGCCGTGCTGCGCATACCCCCGCGTGACCATGCTCCATTGGACGAGCGTAGGCTTGACCACGAGCTCCATCATGTCCCACAACACCCCGCGCTGCCTCGGCAGGTCCACGCCCTCCTCCACGTCCCAGGCGTGGTACAAACGGAGAGAAATGCGCAACGTCGAACGCATCTGCGGGAATCTGCCACACCTGTACACGCGTCCCCGCTCCCGCCTGAACTGGATCAGCACCCTCGTCTACCGCGACAATGTGAGTAACGCTGCTCGTGTATGATCATGTCCCTATCATTGTGTCTTCTGCTGCTCCAGGTGCGCTTGGAGTAAATCCGGTGCTTGAAGGTCGAAAAAAAAAAAAAATCTCGAAGACACGATCCGGTCCCCATGCTCACGGGACTCCCGCCAAAGTACGCTCATTAGCTATATGACTCTGCTGCGCTGATATTCGTTTCCACTAGAGGACGATATAGCAATCTCGAGAAAACTGTTCAAGAACTCTGTACCCAATTTGCTACATCCAACGAGGAAAAGACAGGCCTAAATAAAGTAATCAAGTCCCTTCCTTCGTGCACAAAATGAATCCTCGAGTGCGCTCTCTCCGCATTCAAACCCGCTTTGTTAACAGAGTAGATCGCAAAATCACTCGTGTCGATAAATCGGGCAAGGAACTTCTCGATGTGCTTGTAGCATCTCAAGGCTCAGTAGATCGATTAACCAAGTCTGTCAGGGCACTACGCGCACACGTTGATCCACCCGAAAATAGCTCAGGTGCGTTTTGAACCCTCCCGACTGACGGTTCTCTGAATCGTTTTCAGTATTCATTGCGCAAAAAAAAAAACAACTCGAGCTATCCGTCCAGGAGGTGGTAACAAAATCGCCACATGCAAGTGTGCACTCCGTGTGTATGACAAGAAGCATGAGTGCGAAACATTGTACTTCGACGGTCGCACATATGATGCTGCACAGCATCTTGCGAACGCGATGACTGAGGATCTGTGGCATAACAAACCGGTCCTCGATTGGTTGAAAGGTTAGCTTGTGCATCTTGTCCTAGAAATTCTAGTATATTCAATTCCTAACCTCAGAATTCACACACCAATGTGCATCAAGGCTTCAGGAGATCGGAGATGAGGTATCAAGTTCCAAGAAACATGGCGAGGCTCTCTCAGCTTACTCCATGGTCTTGTTGCTCACTCCCTCGCCTCCGGAAGGCGTGCTGATGGAATCGGCGAGAATGGTGCTCATTCGTCGCTCAGCCAGTGAGGCATTGGGTACCGTGAAAAAGGTAGGGTTGATTCGGTCTTTGAGCATTGTATGATAATTCTCGTTTCATTCAGTTCAAGCTTCCCATGTTTCTGGCGGTCTGCAATGTTCTTCAAAGTGACGATCGTCTTATAGAGGTGGTCGAATGTTTCCGAACGATGAAAAATGAGGTAAGTAGCAATATTTGGTATCTTTGATGTCTCACTCTCGGTCATATATGGCGAGGGCACGCGAGCAGTCCGTCGACTTCTCGAGTACATCTTGACCCAGTTGGATAACGTCACGCATCTCTCTTGGACTCGGTCTGGAAACTCGGGTAGCAGTGCCAATAGCTACCTCCCTTCCGACCTCACTGTCTATCACCGGATCGAGGCCCCTCATGTTCCACAGCTGATCAAGACCGCCGCCGAGATGGACGGGATGATAATGGTTTTGCAATCATCCTTGCCCGACCCCTTGCTTGCCGTTCAGTCCTGACATCCCTTACCACTATCACAGCGAAACCTGGATCGGGCTCGATCGTTCATGTTTATCATGCCACTACGCCCGTCCTCGGTGACGTATGCATTGAGACCAACGACGGCTTGGTCGGAATGCGCGGTTCGATGCTCATCCACCCCTCCACCCCTGGATCAGTCCCCTTCTGGACAAGTTTGATCTAGCCATGCGTGCATTACGGCTGGTCGTTCGACTGAAGCGTGCGCTGTTCCTTGCTTTGGAGGGGTGCGTGCTGTATAAACGTGTCGCGACGGACAGTTTTATCAATGTTCAGATCCGGGCAGAGACGGCATTGGAGGGGTTGATGGACAGCGTGCGTATAGTCGACGTGCAGTAGTAATCGTGGATTGTTTTTCGCCTTGGTTATTATACCCGCGCGCACGTCCTGTCACCACCCCCGCTCTCTCGAGTCAGCTACCACACAATAACCTGGACCCGTAGGTGTATTACACCACTATTCAAGTATTCCCATCTCGAGTGATGATTAATCAATTTCGAAAGGCATGGGATACGGTAATTCGCCATGATGATCTGGATATATTTAGCATAATGCAGACTGATCTCTGGAATGATCTGGATGATCATCCAAATCTCCAGTATGATCATTGTATATTTGGTATCATCTGTATATCAATCTGCTAAGCTCCACATTGTATCTACACACCTCCCAGTCCGATCTGCAGCCCACACTTCAAGCACACCGGTTTAGCATCTTTTGAGCCAAACTCGGGGTTTGCGTTACGTTGACGGGGGTATGATGCCTTGTATTCAGCAACGAGAGTCAAGTGTATGACTTACCAACCGTTTGCGAAGACGGTTTCCCCTAACAAAATATTCACTATGTCAAGAAGTGAATACAAGAATACGCAGCGGAATCATACCTTTTGGGATATAGTGACCATGGTAAACATCGCTAGACGTGGCCGCGTGCGGACTTGAATGCCTTCATGAGTTCATCCTCTATGTAAATAGAGCCTTGCTTCCGAGCATGAGCACGTACACAAGGGTACAACGGGCCTCCATCTCAACGTCTCTCGCATGATGGCTTCCACGAACGGTAAGGGTAAGCTTTCTCTGTCCTCAAACTCTGGCAATCTGTCAGTGCCTATGGCGGCGTCGATTTCCGCCTGAGCACGTTTCCACGAATGCGGGCTCAACGTTCAACCATCGCGAGCGTGAAAATCCCCGATATCGAGCTCGTCTGCGTATTTTGTAAGCAATGCACCTTATATGCAAACTGTGTTGTCGTTTCTGCACGCTGGAGCGAGAGAACGAGGACGGGGATGGGGACGAAGATTATGATGGCAGGGGTGAGACAGGGCGAGGAGCAAGGGCGAGAGCAACGCAAGGGTGATCGTGGCGGGCACGCTGGCGTGCCGTTGGCTTGTCGTCGCGTCCATCAACAACGACAACTAGACGATAGTAACACGATGACGAGACGAAAATTCAAAACGACGAGATCACGCCGCCGCCGCCGCCAACGAACGAGGACTCGATGGCACAATGCCGCCGGTCGACGATGACAATGAGATGACACTCGTAAGAGATGGCGCGTGGACCAGGCACGTTCCAACCTTTTGTTCCATCGAGAATTAGGGTTGCGCTGACTCACGCATCACTGCGCTATATACAACGGACGTTAGACTAGTCGAGTCGAAAAAATCTTGTCGGCCCGTTCCTGGTTCCAGAAGGGCCAGTGGTTACGCCTCCAGGATATGAGGACGATGCCTGCCCTACATCTCCATGCCCCTCACCAACATCTTACCATGATTCGTCTCTGATTCCAGTGGGCACGAATACAAGATGGCCTGCTTTGCAGAATTCAGAGGTGAAGACGAAACGGCGTTCAAATATGTCAGACTCTTTCGTGGGTTCCACATCGTCCAGACATTACTAGGGCGCATATACAACATCGATGATCACGTTTGGCTCCATTGTCATCCTACCCTCTCGAACCAAGCGATCGGCAGAAGCCAGGGCCTTTGCAGATTCCATCAACTTCAAGGTGAGATTCGATGCTGGGCAATCAATCTGGATACTGCACTCCTTTAGGCTGAGTTGTATGCGTTCCATGCCCTGGACCTGCCTCGATTGTTGTACACCTTCTGGGTCAAGGGTCATAGGCGAAGAGCGGATTATCAAGATTATTAGTACAGCACTCAGAACACAACCAAGTCCTTCTCGGTATCCCCTGGCTTTACCGTATAGTTGATCATCGGTTCGGGTCCGCACACTAGAATTATGCCCTCTTCAGAAGGACGTGGCAACTCCGCTCGAAGTATGTTGGTATCAACTCGGCCGGTGCTTCCGGTCTACCCAGGTGGCGCCTTTCCAATGACGTAGTGTAACTTCAAGCGATGCGTCCGTGTTTTGTGTACATTGCATCGAGTTCTTCTCGGCAGAGAATATCTTGCTCCGTTTTGTTCGTGCTTACCACCCACACCTTGGTCTCGGTGTCCAACGCATCAAGGAAGATGCTTCGTAGAACCTGAAGGATGGGCGTAATTTCTACTCCCGTCCATCAGCAAGAAAAACTTTCATTTGCTCATAATACCCACCACTTCCTCCGCATATCATTCCTACCTCCTTGACTTTCATGTCGGATCCTTTCCAACGGGCAACACCTTGTCCGTTCCAGGTGAACGATAGTGGTCCTTTTAATTGCGGAGTGTCACCGACTGCCAGTTGATGGAACCCCGTCGTCATTTTCCCTCCTATCGGGAAGTCCTTCGAAGGTAGGTATAATCTACAATTTTGTCAGTCACGTCTCTTAGATCAAATGCAGGGAACCGACTTGACCAAAAACTCGATGAAACCGATTACACCATGTTGTGAGACAGGTGTGTATGCTCTCTGGACAAGTTCTCCCGTGCCCTTTCTCCGAAGACGGACAAATTAAATACGTGCTGACCCACGGGAAGTCCAAGTGGTTGGACCTCTCGTGGTAAATCGAATCGATACTGGTAGGTATCGTGGTTTACCTGTACGATTCTACTCAACTTGACGTCTTTCCACTTAGTCCTGTCGAGGAATGTGCCATCGATTGTCTGGTCGCTAATTTCAGAGGCGTCTGCCCCAGATCTTGCCAATGTTCCAATATGGAACTGTGGTGCGTCAGTAAGCCTTACCGATGCTTTACGATCCGCGTACCTGCGACAGTTTGGCCTTCCCCTCCGCTGAATGGATGGCAAAAAGGTCCTCTGAAGCATCTTCACCTGCAACAAGGATGATGGAATCGCACCCGCCAGGGTGCTCCTTCAAGAAAGGCGTCCAGTCGTATACCTCTCCATTGATAACAAAAAACCATGGCTGTTTGCGATCCTGCTTCTTCAACTTCTTTAATGTAATCTTCCTGGTGACACCTCGTTTCGTCAAAGGTACATCCACTACTTTTGGTTGCGTGCCAGGTGACCTCTCTTCTGACGTATTCTTCCCGAAGATCGGCTTCGTGATGTGATACCCTGACGCTTGCATTCGCTCTGGTGGATAAGTTATAATCCAACACATCTGTTCGCACCCTTTACGCACCTCCATCCAGCCTTTAGATGCAGTTCCAACAACGGCCGGGTGCTCAAAGTGCAATACGACTTTATCATTGTCTTCGATCTTGTTCACGGCAACCCTAAACCACTTATCGAAGAGGTCCCTTGGTGCATACGCACCAGTTGTTCATCATACCTGGTGCATGTCAATATCTACCAGTGGATGAGTGATGGCAAAAGCAAAGGGAATTCGTCTCTTACATGTCCCGTGGCTGAACTGCAGACCCTTCGTCTGATGCTCTGACCCATCAATGCATTACACTTCAGCAACATGCTGTGCTTGACGTCAAAGCTCCAGAAGCTCCAGCAGCTACCATTAAACGTAAGTCATTTGGAAACCGCATGGTGCGCTTGCGGCTCACAATGTAGTGTCACTTTCCGTCAAGTCGAGAGTTCCGTAAACCGGGTCCAAGTGGCATATTTCGCGGAACTGATCCTCAGGGTACTCACTGAATCCTGGGTGAGACGTAAAATTATAGTGGAGATTATCCCTCACATGGTTGCTAGACTCCATTCTGCGCCTTCATCCAATGAAACCTCTACTCGAGTCACCCGCTGTCGTCCACATCCACCATAGGCATACCCACGGATCGTATAGAAGTCATTTGATTCTGAGTGTTTATTTACAGTGAGCGTCTCGCCGTGGTCAGGCCCGGGCTCGCTGAGCAATTGCGCTGTTCATGTTTAGCTCCCTGTCGATAGTCAGGCGCAAGCACAACTCCTGAATTATAAATACTGACGTAATGAGATATCTGCCGTACCGGTAGGTCATCTGGTTCTAGGATGGCAATCTCGAGGGATGATAACACTGACTTGGGGTCATACCACCAATGCTTTTCTGCGCGTGCATGATCGGGCATCACGTGGGTAGGCAAAAGCTTGTTGTCCTAATCGCAAGGCATTAAGCACACGACTTCCAGTAGTCATCATCCCCTCTTACCCAGAAGTGCAGCTGTGACATCTCTCAGTCAATATTTGATTCGAGACAGTTGAACGTACATGATGTTGGCTCTCGCGATCGCTAACTTCGATCCGAATTAACCACTTGAACAGGTGAATTCAGTCAAACATTGCTACAAATGATGACGACAGCCTGAGGTTACAGTACCTTGACGGATCGGCCCCCAATCTGCCTTGGGACGACAAGCCTCACTGGGAATTCATGATCAGGTTCAAGAGGTAAACCATTCATCGCCCATGCTAGAACAGGCGCTTAAATTTTAACTGACATGACGGCCGTAGAGTTGTTTACATATGAGCATTCCCCGATCCTTGTTCGCAGCCCATGATAGTCGTCGCGAAGTCCCGTAAGGTCCTTTTGGTAAGTTGTCTGTGCCTTCAAATACGACGTGCTTCGCCCGGCCCCGCTTGGGTCTCACGTATTCCAAGACGTCTGCTAAATATACCCCCGTCCATAGTGCAGTGGATACTGGAACGGAGATCCGTTATCATCGCAGCTGGGGCTATTCTGTTCAGCCTGTACCTCCCGCTGCTCCCCAATTTAATCCGAGGGTCTTCCGAACCACGTTCTGTTCTTTCCTCCGGTTTCCAGCACAAAAAAAGGTAACGGGTAACGTCACAATGGGGAGGAGCTGGCTCAGTTGCTGGATTGTGAGGTTGACCTCGCGTTGTACAAGGCCGTGGATGCACACGGTCACCATTCCTTCGCAACTTCCTCGGTGACACGAGGAACGGCACCGTGGTTGCGAATGAAATGAAGGTGACCTGGTGTCAGGAAACCCTATGAACAAATGGCTTTCACTCAGACGGTGTCGGCAGTCACGTCAGATGTGCCCACGGCTTGGAAGAGCGAGGAAAGCCTCGCCTCGCTGTTGAAAGGGTGCTTCCCGGTCAGTCTGATGAGGTCGGGATTCTGATATGTATGGTATGTGAGTGAGTGTTCGCAAACCGTCGGTCAGGCAGCATACCCTTTTAACCCAGTTATCAGGCGTTTCCCGGTCCTGGATCGAATTTCGTGAGCATCTTTCTCGTGCCTATCAGTGTACGATGTACGAACCGCTTCTGCTACTTCCATCGGCGTTGCGTTTTCCGGCACCTGAAGTAGTAAATATTTGGGTAGGCAAGGTCCATTTCTCGTTGGATCGTCAAGAGACTCCGGCGAGAATGGGAGCGAGAACAAGCCTCCACCTACTGGCCTAACCTTGGGTGAATCGCTTGGAGAGGTGAGGGGGGTCAACAGACACGCTTCGTATGGCGAATGGATGCCCTCCGTCATGCAAGACACCTCGAAGAGGGGCGAGTCAAGATTCTCAGCGTCTGGCTATGGCAGTCCACTGTACATCGAATTTTTTCGGACCGCTCCATCGTTCTGCAACGGGCTGTGGGACCGGTTCTGGAGATTCTGCACTCAGTGCACTGACGGGGTACCGTAAATGTGACCCTTGAGTAAATTCCTTTTTTTCGCTCGCACTTGAAAATTCTGATCGAAGGTGAGGCCTACGTTACAGTCGTTACTGAGTGCCTTGAAGGCGGTAGCATCGTGGCAGTGAGTTTGCTAAATCGGATAGCAGTGAGCGCTGAGCTTCCGTCAACTTGGTCGTCCATAAAGCTTCAAAGGACGCCGCCAGTCACTGGCAGGGCACGCTAAAACAGAAGGTAGTATTGAGACTGGTACAACGTAACTGGTTGGACGATAAGTCTCGCGACCCTGGAGTTGCAAAGAAAAGACAAGCCTCGAAAACGCGGTCAGACGATACGAGTCTGGCAGATCAAGATTTAGTATGACACTGACACGATTCAATGATAGATTCTGCACCCTACCAGACCAGTATGTACACGTTCAAGGGACACAGATAGCATATATGTACCAATCGAACAGTGACAGAGAACCGGCCGCTATCAAGCTTCAAGCCCGTGGGACGCGAATGATAGAGATCAGCAGGTTGATGCCCTAGATGAGATCCCATCGTGAGCGAGCGAAACTTGATATCCATGGAAAATAATATTGTTGCAGACACACCAGCGCAATAATTCCGGAAATCCAAAATGCCTTCCCGGCAGGAACTGGTTGGAACCGGAACCTTATTGCGTATACGATACCTCCAAGATTACCCATGGCTCCCACAATGCCGCTCTGTGTCGGATACATTAGTATATTGTGTAGCATGCACACGACGAACTTGGTCTCACCATGAAGCCATTGAAACCTTGTAAATCATTGTAAGTCTGGGAGACAGAACTCACAAGGATTGCAGTGGGGTACCAGGGGGAAGTTGACGCCATTCGCAGACTCATTTGCCATGGCGAGAACGACCAACATTACGATTATTACGACCACTGTGGCCTAGATCAGCATCTCCAAGAAGAAGTGACCAAATATGCTTACAAGAGGGATGATGGTGGCTGTCGATATATACACCAAGACCAAGAGAAATTAATCCCTGTGCAATACCCAGGAATATCAAAAGGTACTTCTTTCCAGGAACTCCCCATTTCTTGTATACTAAGTCGCCAAAGTATCCACCTGCCTTCAATGTCAATAAATTGGAATAATAGTTCTAAGAAAAAACTTTCCCACCTAATGGGTGGGCGAAGATGTTCAGGAAGCCAAAGATAGAGGCGATTTACAAAGAGGGTCAGAGTCGGGATGAAGGCTGAGTTGTGTTACTGACGTATCCAGCTTTGGTTTGGCCAAATGTCTTCGACTTATAGAGCGAAAGAAGAACGTTCGCCAAGTTGGCATCGATCGCGAGTTCATAACCAAATGTTGTGAGGTACGCGAGTGCGGGTAACCAAGTTAGAGGCGTAGAAACGACCTTCAACGCCAGCTTCAGCGTAAGTGGTTCGTTGACTGCGTAATCAAGCTCGGAAACCATATCTACAAACGGATGTCAGCTCGATATAATGCTTGTCGTGAACGAAAAGATGACGAACTTGAGTCCGAGTCAACTTCTACGACAGTGACCTGGAAGTTTTCGAGACCACCTTTCTTCTCGGGATCATCTTTGCTTTCGTCAGGACGATCGAGGGCCTTTTCATCTTCAGAGACATCATCTAATTTACGACTGTCAAGTCCGAGTCTACGCGTGATTGCCTGGTGTCTATCGCTCCATTTACCAGCAGGATGGTCCGTCCCAAATACCATGACGCTGACCGCGACGAGGATCAGAAAAGGAACTGGGATGATAACGAACGCTGCATGCCATGCGACACCGGAAGCAAGTCGAGTTGAAAGTGAACCATTGTATAGAGCAATCATGACGATGAATGTGACTCCCCCGCCTGCGTTACCCCAGCCTGCTGCTAGAGCGTTGGCTATAACCCTGCATTAGTCAGCAGTTTAGCATATATTGAAGATAAATGACCCGTTCCAACTACGTTCTTGTCGAAAAAGACGGTGGTCCATGCCTGTCATGACACGAAAGTCCCGCCAAGTATACCAACTTGAATGAAAAAACGGACCAAGTAAAGTCCGTTTGCAGTGTACGCAGTTCACGCGGTCCATACCCTGAAATGGAGGTGAGGAAAGCAACCGACATAAACGGAGCTGTACGAACGATCAACTAGAGGACCAGAGACAACGCGAACAATGAGTGTGGCACATAGCGAGACGATATTAGAATCCACTATATGATTGAGTATTGAGTGTCCATTGTTCCCCTCCACCCACCGATTTGCGCAGAGGTTAACTTGAGATCTTGCTTGATGGCATCCGGAACAAGGGGGGCGAAAGCAAACCACGACAAACTGCGGCGATCTTGTATATAATCCAGTGGTATTCTAAATGCTGTCGGAGCTTACAAAGCGGAGAAAAATGCCAACCAAGCACTGTTTGATAATCAATAAATTGCAACAACAAAGCTGAGGAGGGAGAAGACAGACAAATGGAAGTTGATTGAATACTGGTTTCGAAGAGAAAGCAAAGGTAGCGAGGTGCATTTCAAGTTGGTGGGATTAATCGTAACCTCCCGAAGGTTGACTCCTGGTAAAGAACTGCGTGCAGCCGCCATCGTGGGGTTAGTTCTTGTGGGTAATTCGTTTTCCTGTCCACTTGCCCCTCTTATTTTCTGACTTGAAAATTCTTCGCCTTGATATAATAGAGATCTGACCGTAGTTTACGCGATCTGAGGATGCCGTTCCTCGAGATGTAAGAGATAAGGACCCTAGACTAGCCTTGAAAATGTATCAGGCAAGAGATAAGACAAAAGATTCTTCTCGTAAGTACCTGTATACGAGTGGTGATGCCTCACCCACCTACGTTCTCGTTGCATACCTCCTGCAGATCAGTGACGGGTAACCACCAGACTTGTTCCGAACGAGTGGGAAGAGTTTCACCTCATCTCCTCAAGAAGTCGACAGCGGTCGTTTGAGATCGCAGGCAACTCCGAGGCGCGAAGCTTGAAGTGTGGGAAGATACTGATACTCAGGCGGCGAGCAGAACTCGAACTTAAAAACTTGAGTTCCTGTAGTAAGTCTAACTAGGGCAAAGTGGTGGAGATGCCTTACACGTCACTGGCACACGACTGAGTGGGACAGACGAGACTGGGCCACTCGAAGGGACTTCAACAAGCAGAAAAGCTAAATGTTCAAGTTGTGGGCTGCTACGGTGAACTTCCGTTTTAGGAACCAAATCTTAGAAAGCACCGCAAAAGCAAGGTGTCGAGACTCGCCGTCTCAGAGTGGTCATCGCAGCCCGTTCCCGTGCCAAGAACGAAAGAGCGATAACATGCCAGGCAAGCCCCTAGGGTAGGCCTCTGAAAAATAGGAGATAAGGTGACCACATAGATGTTTTTCACCGTCAGGAAGAGGTCAGGCCCCACGGGAAGCGTGACTGGCAGCGAGTGGGATTCACTCCAAAGTTTGCGGTCAAAACAACTAACGCCCGAGTTAAGCCAGAGCACTGGCACCATTAGCCTGGACTGTACCTTCGGCAACGCCCTTCTCTTTCTCTATCTGCATCAGTAATTTGTGCGCGGCCTTATCCGGAATTGGGACACTTGACGCGCCAACCAAAAGTGCCAAAAGGGAATAAATCAGTCAAAGGGACGGCCAAGGCCCGATTAAGACGTTTTTGCTCCAGCGTGCCAGGGATTTTCACAAGTCACAATTAGAAAAGCCGAAAAAGTGGAAAAATTAAGTTAAGTACAACAGTTTCTATCACGGCATAGCTGTAGTGCAAGTTCACAACACGCTGATGCTAGTAGTAAGGTGACCTGAACTGGCACCTGGTCCCGACGAAGACTCCAGGTGAAACAGTGCGGGGGTAGGGGGACACAGCAAAGTGGTGAATGGTGTGGGGATAGTCTAGACACGATGCGATAAATGAATGCTTGCATCGAATGGATCGCTGGACGTGAGCCACAGGGTTGGGGTGGGGACCGACTCAAGGCCGCGAGAGTGTAAATCAGGCGCTGTTGCGAGCAGCGTGAGAGAGGTCCGGGTACATACTGTATACTATCCTCGCTCTCCTCCGGTGCGAACGGTCTGTCATGGGGATCAAACCATGAGCAATCTTGAGGGTCCGTACACGGGTTGTCAGGAAGACCCCCGAGGCGGATGTATCCTCGTATAGCAGGAGGACGAGAGGGTATCTGCAGAAAAAAACTGTTGTGCACACGATGACTGATGGATCCTTCGTTAAGAACGGCGCGGAAGCGTTCAAAAACGGTCGAGTTTGCTTTGGGAGAGTTTTCGGCGAGGTATGCACCAACTTCACGAGTAAATCCGACGGCAATTTCGATGGAGTCGTCGGTTGGACGTTCGAGTAGCAGGACAAGTATTTGAAGTGCAACGACTTCATGTGCGACAGCTTGGTTGACAAGGTGTGCAATGAAGGTGGTGGTTGAACTACAGACAATCTGAGGGTATCCTCAATGACGAACCGGAGAGGAGGTAAAAGCACGATTCACTTTATCATTTCGTTTGAAAGCCCTCCTGAACTGACTAATGAGTCGAGTAAGAAGGAGTTCTCCCACTTGAGGGAGTTTTATGTTGATGATGGAGACGAGCGCAGCAACGACCGGCGTAAAGGGAAAACTAGCCGCCTGTGCCTTCATGACGCTGCGAGCAAACAGTCCACGGCCACGGATAAGGTTTTCGGCAAACAGCTCTGGTTCGACCTGCTTGATGTTGGCGATGTTGACACGGTTGACGATACCGGTGATAGACTTGCAAAGGGCATCCCAAGAGATGCGCTGGTACTCTGCACTCGACTTGTCCGACCCGCGGCAGCTTGGAGAGCGCGAAGGCGTGCAGGAGGGACGTACACCTTCCCAGAGCGAGAGCCGACGAGCTTGGGCCTGTTTCTCCGCCAAGTCATGCGCGCTTTCTTGTTCTTTCGGTTTTGCAGCTGCTTTCTTGAGTTCGGCTGCAACCACGCGGGCTGCGAGTTCTTTTTCGCGCAACATTCGTCGAACCGGGTCCACGTCTTTCACCTTGGGTGGGTGAAGGGTAGACTCCTTCTGGATGTTGTAGTCAGAGAGAGTGCGACCGTCCTCGAGCTGCTTTCCGGCGAGGATGAGCCGTGGAATCATTCGCACGGTGAGTACTCACTGGTGGTGTGTCGAGTGACTCGAACTCGGAGGTGGAGGGTACTAGACTCCTTCTGGATGTTGTAGTCAGAGAGAGTGCGTCCATCCTTGAGCTACATTCCGGTGAGGATGATCTGTGGTGTCATT
>JBBPOL010000097.1:0-21532 GCA_038091435.1 Leccinum variabile | reverse complement strand
GTGATCTGACCTATCTCTATAATACCTCTGACCAGTTACATATCAATACTGGACATGTGATCTGACCTATCTCTATAATACCTCTGACCAGTTACATATCAATACTGGACATGTGATCTGACCTATCGCTATAATACCTCTGACCAGTTACATATCAATACTGGACATGTGATCTGACCTATCTCTATAATACCTCTGACCAGTTACATATCAATACTGGACATGTGATCTGACCTATCTCTATAATACCTCTGACCAGTTACATATCAATACTGGACATCTGGGCTGATCTATCTCTATGACAGGTCTGACCATTCATAAATCAACACTGGACACCTGGGCTGACCTATCTCTATGACAGGTCTGACCATTTATATATCAACACTGGACATCTGGATTGACCTATCTCTATGACAGGTCCGACCAGTTATTTCAGCGCTGTTGCTGAACGAACAGTTTGATTTGTTCATTCATTCCATCTGTTATTGATAAACACAAGCAAACAGATAAATAAAAACATCGGAGAAGTAATTAAATCAAAGTGAATGGCATTGTGACACTGTATGGACATGAATATTACGAATATAACAATCTAAACTAAGGTTCCATTAGCTGCTGCAGCTTTGAGTGTTGCACGCCTGCGACGAATTGTGGCCAGAGCGCTGTTCTCAGAAGGTAACTGAGAACTTTCGGCATTGCTCGGGAAGATCTGTCTGTCATAACATTAGAAGGAGCATCCCGAATACACGAAGAACTTACCTATTCCACCACTGCAGGAGCAGCTCGACTTCCTCTTTTTCCTCTGGATCATCAAGGAGTTCGAGTATTGTGTTGTAGAAACGCTCCGAGTCTGTCAAAAGGTCGGAGCGTGAAAAGACTTGGGCAGATGTCAAGGCAAAACGAGCCTATCCAAGAACGTGAGCTGTTGGACACGATCAAACCGAAAAACGTACCTGCGTTGCAACGTAAGCGATCGACGCCTTCGTTACAGCATGCATCCCATGGATGCGAGCATTGCAAGAGCGCGTGGCCTTTGGCTCTTCGACGTCGACAGAGCTCGGCGAGGTAAATATATGCTTGTATGCCTGTATAATATGATCTCCTAAGTGCGTCATTGTTTATTAAAATAAATCAATAACTTACCGACACCAGGATCCCGCTGCGCAATAAACCGTTCCACGGATCTTCCGCGTCATAAGTATAATTTGCATATAAAAAAATAGGCCATTGATCTCCCGCAACGCGAAGTTGCCCAGTGCGAAGCTTCTCCTTAATTCTGCGACACATGTTGTAAGAATGGGAGTTTATTTTCATTAGCGACGGACGTACTGGGTATTGGACCAATCATATCCAGCCGGACAAAGCAGCGCGCCCGTACGTTCGTGATGGAAGCCTCTACCAGATTTCGCATTTCGGGGAATGTGCGGGTTGAGGGTTTGACCTTTCGGGGTGATCCAATCGACGATGGCACATTTCATTCCCTTTGTGTCATCAGCCCTAGCACTATTCGCACCTTTCTGGATCTAGGAAAATGATCAGCTCAAGTACCAGCGGCACATTATCTCGCAGTGAGCTCTTCTCACCAGCTCAGCCATGGCAATTACTTCTTCCTCGTCAGCGGACAAGATACGAGCTTCGATCGACGGGACCAATTTCAGCAACTGAAGGAAAACGGCGAACTCCTTCCTTTCTCTGCGAATGATTTTTAGTGGACTCGACTGCGTCTGAATTGAGGGACTCACTGTTCGGAAAACGACTCCATATCTCTGTCGGCCACATCACCCATCATGACGAGGCCGTTAGTGAGTAATGTTTGGAGACTGCAAAAGGCGTGAACCGCGCGTCCGAAGTGCCGTCCATGGTGTACCAGCGGGTCCTGAGTGCTTCTGATTTGGAATCAGTAACAAATATTGCACTGGTTGTGTGCGAGACGTACGGTCTTTTTCTAGGGCCTGTTTGCAGAGCACTCGAGCGTGGCCTCTTTTGTCCCGTAGCCGACGAGTCGAGGGAAGCAGCAACCGAAGTAGCAGATGAATTAGACATAGCAGCAAGTGGAAGAGAAAGAATGGAGGCTCAGCTTTCTCGAGAGGCCTTTATATATGTCGTCGCTTGATTGTGGCCTGAGGTAAGTATGTCATGTCGGGTATTCGTATCACGGGACATGGTCACGGGACAATGGTTAAGTAAGGTAACGTTAATGTTGACTAGCGATACGGACGCACCAACCGTGACAAAGCTTCGACACCATTCATCCCCGCCGATGCAGGCCGACTGATTGAGTACGTGATGCTGCCCGTCAATACCCAATCGATGCATGTCAAATTGTGCACGGGCTTACCGCCAGTTTCATCCAAGGAATCCTGTTGAGTATGCTTCACTGCGCCCTTCTCGTGTACAGTGTTCGCACACAGCTTAGAAACGATGAGAGGAAGCTTTTAAAAGTGGAGGACACGACCAGAAACGCACTG
The DNA here is from genome assembly GCA_038091435.1 of Leccinum variabile. Taxonomy (NCBI): domain Eukaryota; kingdom Fungi; phylum Basidiomycota; class Agaricomycetes; order Boletales; family Boletaceae; genus Leccinum; species Leccinum variabile. The sequence continues at coordinate 19,064 of JBBPOL010000097.1, read as the reverse complement.
TCCTGCCCGCAAGCTCAAAACCTTACATCTGCTCCGACGCCATCGAGCATCCCGTACCTGCGAGAATGGCGCAAGTGCACGAGTGAAGTAGCCTCCAAACAAAACCGAAAGTACCTACTGCACAAACGCATAACCTTTGCTTCTTCCAGTCATCGAATCCCTGTGCAGATCAACAAATACCACTCAAGGAAATAGCTTTCTCGACTAGATCTATGGAACAGAATTCCACGCGACCGATGCTGAAAACGAATCAACAGTAAGTCACGGCAGATGCGTAACGCAATCCTCACCCTTTGGGCCGATGCGGATGCCTGTTTGTGACAATTCGAGCATCCATTACAGTCCCTTCACCCAGTTTGTCTTGGATTGAAAGAAGTACCCAAGGTCACGCGCCGTGAGACGAGCGGTGAGTTGAGAGACAAAGACAAAGACCTTCAGAATCGTCTTCTCTGGGCTCATCGGGGTTGTAATCCTAAGTATCATATCTCGGGGAGCCACGCCTAGAGGTAAAAAGGATGAGACGTAAGGGACGAGAAAACCAAAAGACCTACCACTGGCAGGTGGGGAGGGGCTTCGGCTTAGAGTGTGTTTGTCAAATTCATCGTCCTCAAGCGGCGTTATCGTCAATGGGAACGGGCCTTGCCTCACGACGTTCTCTGTCCCTTCGATACCGTGGCAGATCATCAAACTCTCGTCGCGAGCATGCCTCGCACGAAGAAGCAGTAGTCTATCCCGCGATGGACCAGATCACCAAACTCGTCACGAGCATCCCTTGTACTAGTAGAGCTTATTGATAGTCCTACGTGCTCAACGTCTTCACGTGTCGCCGTCGCAACGCCGAATGCAATATTGAACGTGATTGTATCTGTGAAGGCGTGCGACCAAATCGATGAGCTTCTGTTTGAGAGGTGAGTAGAACCGATCAAATAGGAAACGGAACGGACCTGGGGCACGATGCGGATGTTGCGCCACGAGCTCGGGTTGAATTTGCGAATGTCTAAAGCACACGTTTAAGATCGAAAACGGCCTAGAGCGAAAGAGACACGCACCTTGATCATCAAACATAACTTTACCATGTACAGGATATCTCAACAAGAGCGGCTGTCACGGTACAGACGACTTGCCCCCACCCCCGCTGCTGCCGCTAAGAATGCTGGCGTCAGTCACTCAGACACAACGGAACACGGACGACGTACACGATCGCCCCGTTCTTGCCTACACCAGTCTTGAGATTAAACTTGTCAGGGATCTGGTGCTCCTCCGGCTCAGGTACTTGAATCCACTGTCCTCAAACCATCACCCCACGTTGGCCCGGGTCGAGTCTGAGACCATGGTTGAGCAGGATCGCGGACTTGCGGTCGATCAGCTCGAATGTCTGAGTACTTGTACTGATGCCGCACATGATTAACGACTAGGATTGGGACGTGATCGTGAGTTCGGACCATGGTCTGGGAGGGAGAAGAGAACACACGAAAATCCGCTGGTCGGCTCATGCCAACAGAGCAGACCCGAGATAGAGAAAGAAAGAGACCCACGAGAGATTTTGGCAACAATCTGTTTGCGATATAAGCAGTGTAGAGCAAAAAGCTAGTCAGGTCTCTCAATGGTGATTGCCCCTTGCGAGATAAGCGTACCACCTATATCCCGCAAACCACGTCAGCCGACTCTATGTCCAGCAAGCAAGAAACGCACCGTATCCCAATGCTGCTCCAACCTGTGTTGCCGCAAAAGATCTCCGGCACGATGGCCTGTTCTTGCGTGTTGGTATTAAAAAGAGAGGTCTGAAGAGGCGACCCAAGCACCTTGAAGGAGTTGATGGGAGTCGCTGGGCGAGGATGAGAACAACTTGTGTGTACAGACGATCTCAGAGAAGTATCTGACTGACCAACTTGAAATTATTGTTTTCACACGATCATACGCGTGTTGCTATAGGCTAAGATACTATTGCGTTGGCGCTACGGCAGAAAGGTTGAGGAAATGCGTTGGATGATGGCCACGTTATCCGAGTCGCTAGCGGGGAACAAGAACGCCGTGGAAAACGGAATCGTTCCTCAAGTAAATGATGTGCCACCCGTGTCAGGCTGTCTCATTGATGATTGCACCGTCAAAAATCGCGGAACACATAAGATTAGTATAAAATGCATACGAGAATAATATTATCGAGTTGTTCACAAAGATCCAAAACCCAAAATCAAGAATCAGGCATCGTCCGACAGTCTGGCTTCTACTTAATTGGTAACTCAAGGCATAGAGCCCGAAGGCGTCGTGAACAGCTCGGGCTCGGGCAAATTTGGGACTGCGAACGATTGCGTTCTGCCGATATAGACGCCATGGAAGCCCAACGACCCTGTGACCGTCCGTGAATGAGTGAAAGGTTAAAGATGCGGTTCTAATCAGACGACGAAAGACTCACTCAATAATCTTGCGGGTGACTGCAATGGGCGCTAGAACAATCGCTCTTGTGACCGTCAGCAATGCAACATGAGCTACGACGGATGGCATGACGATTATTTCCAGCACGCCGTCGCGGAAGATACGGGCTACGAGAAGCCATTTCTGGCAGGTTTCACCTGCGCTGGTTGAACCCTGTACGCTATCCACAAACTTGATCATCTGGCTGATCGTATCCAGCACATCATCTGAAAAATCGTCAGTCCTTGAAAGTGAACAGAAACGTGATTCAAACCTCTCGTGAGCGCGTGGCTTCCAAACAGGCGTTTCTTTCGCGCCCATGAAATCCCCGAACATGGAGAGATGCTTGGCGAATATCTTCAGTGTTTCTGGTCATCTAATCAAGTCTGGTGTGAAAGCGACGTCGCGGCGTTTTGCTTACCATTCTCACCCAGAACACGTATAACAAATGCAGGGGTCAGAGACGAAGACGGGCGTCTTAAGGGGCTAGTTCGCGGGTGGCTTGCGATATGCCTCACATCTCGGATATGAATTGGGAGCATGCCAAAGACGTCAGGTATAATCGGCTTAAGCGCCTCGATACCAAACCCTGCATGAAGGTCAACATGGTTCTTGGCAAGCTGTGACAGACTAATCTTTCACGCACATGTTTTCGCCAAGGAACACAGAATGGCAACGCTTGCTTTCTGGGTTCCCCATCGCATGGTCCTCATATGCGTCATCCCTCGTTCCACCAAATTTCGGGTCAACACATGTTCGCCATCTACATAGATATGTTGGACAAGGCCGTAGTACGTGAGAGAAAATCTTGGAAAACCAATTCGGAAGATATTCAAATGCGCATTTCTACTGGATTCCCGACTCCGAGTTTGCGTTCCAACAGTGTGGCAATGTTGTTCCCCGAATCTTGCGTTTTAGGGCGTCTATTGGGATGTATCAGTACCAGGCAAGGGTGGAAGATGAATAGGCCTACCCATCTCAACAAGTTTTCGAAAACGGAGAAGCCTTCGATTACCCCAATCGCTTCGTCAAAATAGTTCAATCTGATCACGATGTATGCAACAATGAGGAGATTATAGTCCGTCAGCATCTCCCCTGTGCAGCATTTATAAAATTCTTTCGCTCAACAAGAGGTTGACGAACCATGATTCTGCAGCCAACAGTGCGCTATCTTTATATCGCAACTGCTCGATCAATATGTCCAGCAACCCTTGAGCTAGGAGGTAGCCTTCCAACTCGCTATTGACTCAGGTTGGTCAATAACATGCTACACCACGCCAGAGTCCACTTACCTTCACGCAATTTCAGCAGAGTGAAACTGGCGGCAGTCCGTGCATGTGTTCGACGTCCACCAGCAGCATCCTAGAGCTGCTTTATGAACCTCCTACGATTATCTCCGGGTGGTCCAACTGCGGCGAAGTTAAGCGGAAAGAAGAATGGCCTTCCCAGAAAATATCTTGTACAAACCATAATTTCCGATCCTGATCCTGATCCGCGCAGGGGAGACGTTCCGGGTGCTGGCGTGAAGGAATTGAAGTTGATCGATGGTTCCAGTATGTAACGAAGGCACGGAGCCTCGTGACCCATTTAACGCAATTGTGTGTTGAATGTGCCTGTATGAATCACTAAGACCGCCCATCTGGAACACGCACGAACGCACCTCGAATCGTACAAGCACGCCGGAGCAAGTAGGACATCAAACGTCCGTCTGAGTGTCTTGCGTCGTAGGGGACGCGTCCAGTGGCAGTCTTGTCAGCGTTTAGTTCGTCGCGCACGTTCTTGCGCGCGGTCTCGTTCCAGTCTTTGGCGTTGCCACCTTGGAGGAGGAAAACCCGTCCCACGAAGCCGGATGATCTCGAACAGACCTCCGTTCACGGATATGTCTCGTCGGTTAACGTCGTACAGCTATGTGTCAAAGACCGGTCAGGTGTCGAGCTTCTTGCGGAATGCGGTTGATTCAGACTGTAGCTTTTGACCCTCTGCGCATAACTCCCGACCTTGTCCGAGCACGTCTTCAACATGTTTCATGTAGGTCAGGAGTTGATCGATTTGTTGAGCCCCGTATCTAGACATGACATTGTGATATTTGAACTGGAAACGACGGCGTCAGCCAGCACGGTTCAAGAGAAGTGACGCAATGTGTGCCTTCTTGTGTAGACGATTGATGTAGTAGCAGTGATCGGGATCGTTTGCACGCCGTGTAAGCTCAAGGTACCTTTGACCGAATGAAAAGCGTATTAAACTCCCATCTGTGCGAGTTCCTAGCCTGGAAGATGAAAGATTGGCAAAACCTGTTCAAGTTGTTCGAGGTGAGGCCTTGAGGAGTCGGAGAGTAGTGTTATAGTAATGTTATGTAATATGTTTCCACGGGTGTTACACAAATTACATAATTTGGGCTGTCTCAGCCACAATCGTCCGGTGTGAGTGACCCAAGTTGTAAATCCCCGTTGCTCGCCCATGTTGACCAGCGTGTTGAACCAAATCAGAATGCAGTGCACTCGGAGCAGATTCTCCCCCCTATCATTTAGTATCCTGTCAACGCGCCCGTGTTCTTGCAACCCAGCGGCCGTTGAGCGCTTGTTGTCGAGCGTTGAGCTCTTCGATTCAATTACAACTTATCCGGTATTACCACCGATTCGCGATTCGGAATGACGCCACTAATACTCTCCACCATGATCGTGGGAGTCGGGGATTTACACTCGCAGAATTCAAAAAGACGAGTAATACGAACAGGGTCTCGGCGATACCAGTGCCTCGCGGTGAAATCAGAACCACTGGCACTCCCTATCATCTAGCCTTGTGGCTCAATGTGATCCAACCGGATACAAAGTACATATGCAAGACTTTATGTTCGTATCCGACGTGAATCTGGCTAGAAGCCAGATTCACGTCGGATCGCTCACCATCTCCACCATTATATCCGATTAGCACAGTCTCCCCGGGCCAACCATGTTTATTCTGTGAACGTGCCCACGTTCTTGCCTGTTTACTCTCGGCGCTTTGTTCTTGGGGGCTTCTCGACTTTCCCCATTCGCTCACCGTATCTCCAACATCTGGTATATGTACTAGCTCACTGTTATCTCTAGATCCTCCATATCCGTTCCGAGCCTCACTTCAATTCACTCTTAGACTTTGCACACTTTTTGGCATTCAGGGAGTACGAGCTGTCTGACATCAAGGGTGTCAAGGGTGCCACGAATGCCTCGGTTGGGATTGGGCTGCTCTGGGACAAGTGGAAGGAGATGGGCATCTTGGAGGGATAAATTACTACTGTGTACAATCACTTGCTGTACTTGTCATCCCTGCGGGGCGACCAATCGTCGTACCCTCGTACCCTCATTCCACCGTCAAGTCATCGAGCGCTCCCCTGACCATGCCCACGTCCTGCTCATCACCACCGGCAGTGTCGCATCCATAAAGGCCCCTCTCATCGTCCGAGAGCTCCTCGACGTTGGTGCCGCCTTTCTCAGAAAAACACGCTTACGGACGTATGATTCTAGTACAGCAACGTCAAAGTTCACGTTGTTGCGACGAAACGGTCCCTCACCTTCTTCAGCCCTGCAGACATCTAATCCGCCGATGTCACCGTCTGGACGGACGACGATGAGTGGTCGGTACGTCCCCCCTTCACCTTTTGATCTCGAATCATAGAGTGCTATAACCCACGCAGGGAACCTACTCCATCAGTGATCTGATCCTCCACATCGAACTGCGGCGCTGGGCAGACATCGTCCTCGTCGCACCTTGCTCCGCCAACACCCTTGCCAAGATCGCAGGCGGCTTCTGTGATGATCTCGCCGTGAGTGTGTGTCATGGTTCTCTTGTTCCTCTTGACGCCCAACCACGGCCCAGCCTCAAAGACCTCCGTGTTCCGCGCCCTAGCGCCAACTACGCCAACCTACATGCCGAGGTCCGGAAGGCCGTCGGTACCATTCGAGCGCAGCTTCTCCGTGAGTTCGCGTTTGTCCGCAGCGTGGTCGAGGGCGGGGGCGAGAGCGTGAGGGGTTACGTGAGGCCTCTCGCAGAGTGCTTGCTCGAAGGGGCGATGGGTGGGTAGTGTGCGCGGCTGGTCGGGAATACAGAGCCGTTTGAGACATTGGTCAGCCTGACCCGGTGTTGTTCGGAGCGGTTGGAGGACTTGCGGAGGTGGGTCGGTGTGGCAATCTTGACGGCGTTGGAGGTGGGTTGTGTGCCCGAGGAGCAGGCGGCGGAAGGGTTGAGTCGTCAGTCCTCTTTTTCCTTGGTGCTTTTCCTTATCTGACGCGGACGGTTTCTGTTCGGGATCTCTTTGACGCGTCTCTGCCCGGATCTGAACATTGATAAAACTGTCCGTCGCGACACGTTTATACAGCACGCGCCCCTCCGAAGCAAGCAACAGCACACCGAACGGCTGCTTCAGTCGAACGACCAGCCGTAATGCACGCATCGCTAGATCAAACTGAGGAGCCTCACCGAAGAAATCCCTGTCCAGAAGGGGACTGATCCAGGGATGGATGAGCATTAAGCCGTGCATTCCGATCAAGTCATCGTTGGTCTCGATGCGTATGTCACCGAGGACGGGAGTAGTGGCATGATAAATATGAACGAACGAGCCCGATCCAGGTTTCGCTGTGATAGCGGTAAGGGATGTCAGGGAGAAAACAAGTCCAGGAAGGTGGAGTCGACCAGTGATGATCGAAAGAGGGGGAAGGTCGTGCAGCCGCTGGTACAACTGAACGGCGAGCAAGGGGTCGGGCAAGGATGATTGCAAGGCCACGATCATCCCGTCCATCTCGGCCGTCTCGATCGGCCGTGGAACATGAGGGGGCTCTATGCGGTGATAGACAGTGAGGTCGGCAGGGAGGTAGCTGTTGGCACTGCTACTCGAGTTTCCAGCACGAGTCCAGGAGAGAAGTGTGACGTTATCTGACTGGGTCAAGATGTACTCCAGAAGACGACGGACTGCTCGCGTACCCTCGCCATATATGACCGGGAGTGAGACATCAAAGATACCGAACAGACAATATGCAATATCTTCTACCCGCGTCGTATCGCGACTCGAAGCCAAGTACAACTTCTCGCGCACCCTGGTCAGCCCTGGCTGGAGCGTTGCGAGGGCCTGGGTAGCAAAATTGGTTTCCGGTTCCATCTCGGAGAGGATTAGGGGTGATTCCTTATGATTGAACATGTAGAGTTCAAGGTATGGCTTCCAATCTTCTGTATAGAATTGTACGACCTTCGATGCGCCGTACTCTTGGAATGTCCATCCGCGAGTGTTCCAGATACTTTTTCCACAGAGAGCCCTTCTTCTGCGATTTGGAGTGGACACCGAGAAGATGTCCGTCATTGCGCCTAGATCTATGCAAGGGTGTGTGATCGAGGTGCGTATAAGAACCGATGGACGACGAACGACGACCTACCGACGTCCCCACACGCGAGACCACCTGCACATCTGGGGGCCACGCCGTCCTCTCGGCAGATGGATATCCCACCCCGCTCAGGTACACGAGTAGCGCGTCGAACCAGACGTACACCGTCTGACTCGTGTCGCCCGGAACGGGAATCCCCCACCCAATTCGCTCCCTCGGTCTCGACACCGACAAGTCTTCGAGCGGGCCCGTCGTGAGCTCACTGGATCACCAACTTTTGGTAGACGTTTGGGTGCACGCCGCGCGGTGTCTGATCGTCTTCGACGTCTGCATCCGGGCTGGTGTTCCGGGTAGCAGCATCGGTGTAGTGCGCAAGCAACGCTTCGCGGAACGCGGACAGTCTTAACTTGTAGTTGACCTCGCTGGACCATTCCACGACCAAGCCCGTCTCGGTCGAGATTTTAGTGCCTAGTTGAGTAGGATGCAACGCAACGCGTGAGGCGGGATAGAAGCATTCGTCTGTGGTGGAGTAATAGCCATCGTAGGTGTCTTTGTAGATGAGACCTTGGTCTGCGAGCGTGCACTGCGGGGCGGAGGTGAGCAATGGATGGATGGATCTGGAGAAGGGGCCAACTCACCCAGACGTGTTCTACGGTGTCGTTATGCCGTCGTTGCGTAGTGCGCATGAACATGGTTCCGCTCACGTTAGCCCTCTCGCCTAGTTTCTACACAAACGCGTCGCACAGACTGACAGAGGGAAGGGAAAAAAAGGGACGAACACAAAATTCGGCCGAGATGACGTCGCACCACGCGAGCGGGTCGACGCCCTGAGTCTCAGCCGCCTGCTGCATCTTTAGCCCGTGTTCATCTGTGCCGGTAAGGAATACGACGGGGCGGGTGGCATCGAGGATGCGCTGGAAGCGCGCGATGATGTCCGCGGTGACGAGCGTGTAGAGGTGGCCGATGTGGGGGCCTTGTGAAGCGGCGTACTGCTACTAATCAGCGTGGGGTAACAGGACAACGATGCGGTCGGGCGTTGGGGTAAAATATGGGCGTGGTGACGTAGAACCCGGGCTTGTCTGTGTTGTAGTTTGGTCGCCAGACTCGAAGACGCGAGAAACGCGCCAAGATTTTTCGAGCGCGGAGTCACAGTCACCACTTCGGGTCATCCCTACTATATTACAGCCCTACGCACTCGAATGTCAGAGGAATACCACAGCCCTCCGGGCCCACCTGGACCCTTGTATATTAACGATAAAGAATCACTGTGATTACATTGCACACAATAAAGGACTTATGATCTCCCCTACATTATCTATCCTCCCTCGCACGAAGCAGAAGCTCGATAGACGAGCTAATATAATCAGGGTTAGCGGGTCGTGCGGGTTCATCACAGCTTCTCTGATAGCATTGATATTCAATACACAGTGCACTGAATTAGATTGGGGAAAAGCATGGGTCCGGAGTGCGGGTATGCGCTGGGTACGACTACTAGTACGGGTCACAATCTTGTGACCCACAATCAGACCCGTACCCGCGCGTTGTCGTTGGGTTCGTCGTCGTCGTCGTGTCGAACGAGGTCTGGGTCGGGCATAGGGAGGGTGAGTGAGAGGGAGAGAGCCAGCACGCCAGGTCGAAGTCACGTTCGTCATCGTCGTCGCGTGCTTCTTGCATTGTCAGTCGGCATCGCACCGTCGTTGCGTCCGAGTCGTCGAGTTGTCGTTGTCGTTGTCGAGCCGAGCCGTCGTTGTCGGCGGGCACGCTGCTGCGCCGTCATTGTGTCCGTCATGAATCATGCTTGGGTTCACACATTCGCGACCCTCTTCGGAAGACTCTGGACGAGCTCAAGAATGTCTAGTATTCAAATCACCTTAAGCTGTGCCAATCCAATTCTTGGTGACTCGCTGTTAAAATCAAACACAGTATAGAACTGCTGGAGGAAGATGGTCCCGATCGTCCAGAATTCTAGTCGGGTTCACCAGTCAGCACGGGAGGAGGGAATTCAGATCAGAGGAATCTCACGAGTGTTTTGCGCAGACGCAATTCCGGTGAAACATTTTGGCGACTTAGGCTTAACCCGCCCCATGTTGAGGACCCCGGCAGGTAATACAAACCCCCTTCCACCAATGGTAAAAATCACGGAGGGAAAAGTCCTGCATGGGACTACAGGGAGTCGATCAAAAGTACCAAAATCGATCGAAACTCACAGGTGTCGTAAAGATTAAACCTGTTTATGTCAACGTGTACGCTCCCGCCAGCCTTGTCAGTGTGCAGGGCCTGTCTCCGTTGACTTTGATGTTATCGATCTTCAGCTGCCAGAGACCCTGAAAGGGAAATTGAAGTATGCATACATACCGGCTGGCGTTTGCGCTCACTATCGCCGGATTTGTTACAGGGACAAATGCGAGGCTGTTACTAGGAACGTAAAGCTCCTCGTTCGTTCCACCTACGTACAGCTCGGCTCTTTGACTTAAGCGAGCCTGCTTCGCGGAGGGCAGCGAGCGATGAGACAGAATAGGCGTCGTGCGGTGCGAGCATGATTTGTTCGACCTGTCGACAGATAGTCCGGTCAGAACTTGAACACTGAGTCCGAGTCCAGGTGACTATATCACGTACGACAGCTTTGAAGAACGCGATCTCGAGAGGAGTGTAGTCGGTTGCCATTTGGGCAATCTCGTCGTCTCTCATGTTCACCTTCACGATGCAAAAAACGAGCGGTGTGGGTCAGAGACGCGAGACGCAAAGAAGGTCACGTACCACTGGCACAGCGTACATCTCGACCCCGGTCTGTTCGTCCGTCAAATGACGGAACTCGAGGTCAAGGGGATTGAGAGATGCATTGATGCCATAGACAAATTTGTCCCATGCTTGTCTGCTGTCGTCGAACCGTGCGTCGAGCGCGGGGGCGGCCGCTTGAGTGAGACGTTGAAGGGTCAGTCAATGAGTGAGGACAAGGTTAGGATGAATTCCAACCTTTGACAGCAGCTATGCATCGCTCCCAGAGAATTTGAGCATGCTTGAAGGAAAGAATTCCACGAGAAAAAACAGCTTGAAGGAACAGACGTTGGACGTCGTTTGGAGCTGAGTCGACTGCCATGACTTCGGAACTTGGACGCGTTTGCCGATCATGCACGCGTCTCGTTCACGCTTTTCCCCGACTCGAAATCACATTCACATTACAACTGCTAGAGGGGACCAGACGGGTATCATATTCTAACAAAAGAACAATGTTTCCACGTTTTCCGAATCCAACCAAAAATCTGATGGTCTGCCTAGCTTGACGTCAGAATCAAATGGTCATGCTCACAACACAATACAAAACATACGGTGAATCCAGCAATGGTTACATTGTCAGCATATTGATCTCCTTCGACGACGGATCCATCTGCATAGTCGAGCTGAAATGGCATCTCCTGGTTCTTAGCAGATTTAGATGAACGCGAATCCCAGAGGTCGCGATCCGGTGAAATCCCACTACAGCCAGTCTGCAGCACCCACATGTCACTGTGTTGACCTGAACAAAGACAGCTGTACGAACCAGGAGAAAGTACCTACGCTGAACCAGTGTCGATTCCGACTGCAATGTGAATCAGGGTAAACATAGATCAAAACGACACAAGGAGAATTTACCCTTCAGGGTCTTGGGAGGAGTGCCTATCGAAATCTCGCCAACCCAAATGTGATTTTGATATTTTGTGAGCAGGAGGCTAGTGCCACGCTTTGAGAGTCCGGACTCGCTCCGTTTCGCAGCGAAAGGATGCATCGTCCCCGTGTTCATCTCGTAATTGTCTAGGCCACGAAGAATCTTCCTATATAGAGACAGCCTGAGCAGACCAGATGTAGCGGTTCATTCCACGTACTCCCTGATTGATGTACCGTGATTGGTCATTGCGTCGAGATCAGTGATATTGTTAGAGGAAGAATGTCTGGTGAGCGGTATGGCGATGCCGCCCGCCTTCCAGTTTGTACAGGTTTCGCAGTGGCCAGTGAAACCAGTCTTCTGGTGACTGCAAATATGGTCATCGTAATGAATCGCATAATAGAAGAGTGGATTGAAGAACTAGGGGTGAAAAGTCCACCCACAAACCTTGACAATTGAGAAGAAAACAGTGGCGATATATACGGTCATAAGGGATACAAACAAAACGAATGATGGAAATATAGGTGAAACTGATGATGATTGAATGTTGGTGGTGAAGTCAGAGGCTCGGGTAAAAAGAAGGCGATGTTTGAAACTTACTGTTACACACTGACGCCCGGGTCACGAACACAAGCCCCTCCACCACTAGCCTAAAAACGTCTAGTATGCGGTGCCTGCCCCGAATGGCGTCAACAGTGCTGACTCCCGCATTGTCGCTGCGGCAGCCACTGATTCAAGCGGCGCTGCGCCCTAGGATCGACTTGGGAAGGGGCGCTCGCAAACGACGATGCCTGGTCCTGCCAGACAGGGAATTTACCACGGCTCGGCGACGCCCGGGCTGGTCCGTACATGCAACCAACGCGCACTGGCACGCACACTCTAATATGTTTACCATAAAATCTCCAAATAAATTTAATTCTTAAATGTAGAATGCACCAGGAACATTCGCCATAATTCAAGCAAGATCCGCAAACCCTACTCGAACATTATTGTAATCGAACACGCTGTATACGCCCTCCAGGAAAGGCATCCCCATGACCCAAAATTCTAGGCTACATAGTCAGAACGAGTACATCGAGCGCCGCAAAAAAGGGGTTCGGGAAGAAATAGTAAAACCTCACCGGGAGACGTGCGGTCAGCAACAATGGCGCTGACACAATTGAGAGAACCTCTCTGAAGTGGATGACGTCTGAGAACTTCGGGAGGGATCTTAAACGTCCTGCCACCAATAATGAAGCTCACTGTCGGGAAAGAGTCGCACGGTACTGCAAGCTGTCGATGAAAACAAGGTACCGAAAACGCCATCAGAACTCACGGATATAGTAACCAAAGTCTCCGCGTTCCACGAGGATACCACCAATGCGTCCGTACAATTCTGAAACCTGGTTCCAATCTCCGAAGATGTAGTTTGAACCGGTGTCGAAAACAGCAGGTACATTTTCGAGGATTTTATCACCATTGACACGAACATCATCCATGGACACTTGCCACATTGCCGGCTACATGAATGCCAATGTCAGCAACATTCAATCCCATCTACCATTTAACTCACAGGATCTGTTACGCGTGCATACGCGATGTCACCATTGTACAGCATACTGTTTACTCCACCGACATACATCTCGGCCCCAGAAGATGAGAGTTTCAATGAGAACGTCGGATTGATTAGCCTCCCTTGTCCGACAAGCGATGCGAACAGTGTATCAGCACCAAAATCCGAGATGGATGGGAAGGCCAATCCCAGTAAACCGTCTGCATTTCCATTGTTCCAAAACCGAGATTTGTACGCTACCGCAGAACCAAAGGTTTACTCGGAGGGTCTGCCTAGCTTGGCGTCAGAATTCAATGGTGGTGGTCATAAGCGATACACATACAGTGAAACCACCGATGGTTATATTATCAGTATATAGATCACATTCGACGGTGGTTCCATCTCCATATCTGAGCTTAAATGACCGGTGCTGGTCCTTAGTAGATTTAGATGAATGGGGATCCCAAAGGTCGCGATCTCTGGGAATCCCCGTACAGCCAGTCTGCAGTATCCACATATCACTGCGTTGACTTAAACAAAAACGGATGTATGAACTAAAAGAAAGCACCTACGCCGCACCAGTGTCTATTTCGACTGTGAAGTAGGTCAGGGTAAGCATATATCAGAATGATACAAGGAGAATTTACCCTTGAAGGTCTTGGGAGGAGTGCCAATCGAAATCTCAGCCATCCACACGGTAGATCGATAATGGGTCAGCGGGACGCCAGCGCCACGCCTTCCGAGTCCGGACTCGCTCCGTTTCATAGCGAAAGGATGCATTGTCCCTGTATTCATCTCGTAATTGTCTAGGCCACGAAGAATCTTCCTATATAAAGACAGCCTGAGCAGATGAGACGTAACAGTTCATTGCACGTACTCCTTGACTGATATACCATGAGAGGTCATTGCATCGAGATCAATAGTTTTGTTGGAGTTCAGATAGGAAGAGTGTCTGGTGAGCAGTATGGTTATGCCACCCGCCGCCTTCCCGTTCGGTATAGGTTTCGCAATGGCCAGAGCAACTGGCAGTCTGCTGGTGACTGCAAATATGATTATCATAATGAATCGCATTATAGGGGAGTGGAGGACTGGGGGTGAAACGTCCACCCACACACCTATATAATGAGAAGCCAACAGTGACGATATATACGGTCATAAGAGATATGAACAAAACGAATGATGCATGGTGAAACTGATGATGATTGAATGTTGGTGGTGAAGCTAGACGGCTCGGGTAAAAAGAACGCGATGCAAAAGGGAACTTGTTTGAAACTTACTGTTACACACAGACGCCTCACGAACACAGGCCCCTCGACCACTAGAAAAACGTCTATGCGATGTCCCGTCTGAGGAGGCCCATTGCCCCGAACGGCGTCAACAGTGCTGCCTTCCGCATTGTCGCTGCGGCAACCACTGATTCGAGCGGCGCGGCGCCCTAGGATCGACTTGGGAAGGGGCGTTCGCAACGACGATGCCAGCTTGTTGTTGCCATGGACTCCCACCAGACTGGGTATTTTCCAGGAGCTCGGCGACGTCCCGGCTGGTCCGTACCACCAACGGGCTCACACGCTCTAGTAGTGACATCGTGATCGTCTCCGTCACTTGCAGAGACCAGTTCCGCCTCATGTGTGCCAGTGGCAGGATCCGGAGGGCAGCGAGCGATGAGACAGAATAGGCGTCGTGCGGTGCGAGCATGGTTTGTTCGACCTGTCGACAGATAGTCCGGTCAGAACTTGAACACTGAGTCCGAGTCCAGGTGACTATATCACGTACGACAGCTTTGAAGAACGTGATCTCGAGAGGAGTGTAGTCGGTTGCCATTTGGGCAATCTCGTCGTCTCTCATGTTCACCTTCACGATGCAAAAAACGAGCGGTGTGGGTCAGAGACGCGAGACGCAAAGAAGGTCACGTACCACTGGCACAGCGTACATCTCGACCCCGGTCTGTTCGTCCGTCAAATGACGGAACTCGAGGTCAAGGGGATTGAGAGATGCATTGATGCCATAGACAAATTTGTCCCATGCTTGTCTGCTGTCGTCGAACCGTGCGTCGAGCGCGGGGGCGGCCGCTTGAGTGAGACGTTGAAGGGTCAGTCAATGAGTGAGGACAAGGTTAGGATGAATTCCAACCTTTGACAGCAGCTATGCATCGCTCCCAGAGAATTTGAGCATGCTTGAAGGAAAGAATTCCACGAGAAAAAAACAGCTTGAAGGAACAGACGTTGGACGTCGTTTGGAGCTGACTGCCATGACTTCGGAACTTGGACGCGTTTGCCGATCATGCACGCGTCTCGTTCACGCTTTTCCCCGACTCGGAATCACATTCACATTACAACTGCTAGAGGGGACCAGACGGGTATCATATTCTAACAAAAGAACAATGTTTCCACGTTTTCCGAATCCATGACGGTCTTCCGGTGAGCAACAGATTTTACAGCATGTATAGCACAACTTCGTGTTGACGGAATTATTCATTTTGTCATTCAGACTCATTCTGGATGCTGAAGCTACGCTAGGATCAGATGAGGTAACCCGTACAATACATACATACAGTTTCTCATTCATAAAGTACAACATAGTTATCGTGTTGAGGGATTTATTCATTTCCCTCGTATGCTGCATTGTGGATGCTGACGCTACGACCGCTAGGATCAGATGCGCAGCCCCAATCGCCGCGTGGTATCCAGCTGTAAAAAGGGCCACCATTAGGAGGTGCAACGCAACAAGTACAAACCATGTACTCACCGCACTGCCGTCTTGGCCGCAGCATCCGATCGGGAAATGGGCTACATAAGCAGAATGTGAGCTATGCAGGACGCTTTGAGTGTTGTACGAGAATATCTACCTTCGAAATGTTCCCGGATGAAATACGCCTCCTTCGTATCAGGCGTGTCCACGGGCCAGCGTTCCCCTCGTTGCGCGAACGCCTCGTCTGAAACGACTGCATCGGCGTGGTCTTTGATTCTAGGAAGATTCTTGGTAAGACATGCAATCACCTGTACAAAGTCGAAGACCTACCCATCAATCCAGGAGTAGCCGACGCCGTCCAAAAACTGTTCTCTTTGGCGCCAGAGGATCGATCTCGGAAGGTAGGGCTGTGAATACAACCGCGTCATTTGCATTCCTCTTGTTTGGGCGTCCATTACTCACCTTTCCGTCTGGAGAACAGTCAAAGGCCTTACGCAAGATATACTGTTCACAAATGTCATGTTTTAGCCCTCGGTGCGCAGGGATTGGTTGAGCGTCGACTGACCTTTTCCATTATCGGACGACCGTCTTCGTCGACTTGTTGCGATGATCCCTTTGAGAATTGCTTTGCCTTTGGATCGACGTTCATCGCGACGTCGAGGAACGTTTTGTCGAGGAACGGCACGCGTGCCTCCAATCCCCAAGCCATCGTCGACCTATCCGAGTCACCGTCAGTATCTGGGCATTCAGAGTGCGAGAAAAGTTACTACTGACTTGTTGGCACGAAGACAGTCCGCCGTGTGGAGGTTCTTGACTCGCCGCACACATTCCTGATGGAACGACTTGCCGTCGGGCGCAGCGTGGAAATACAAGTAGCCTGTCACCGGTGGAAAAAGGATTAACGCCTGTCCTGTATGTCGCGTGACGGTTCCGCACCTCCCAAAGATTTCGTCACTGCCCTCCCCGCTCAACACCATTTTCACTCCCGTGGCCTTGATCTTGCGGCTGAGAAGGTGCATGGGTGTACTTGCCCGAACCGTCGTCACGTCATATGTCTCGAGATGGTGAATGACCTCAGGAATTGCATCGAGTCCTTCTTGCACAGTGAAGACGAATTCATGATGAACAGTACCCAAAAAGTGGGCTGCTTTCTTCGCTGCCAAAAGGTCGGGAGAGTTTTCCAATCCGACCGAAAACGAGTGCAGTCGAGGCCAAGTGGCAAGCATCGCTGTCCGGTCGACTAGTTAGCACCAGCACCTACAGAGATCGGAACAACTGACCTCGTTCACTTAGATCATCCCATTTTGGAGTCGGGGGATCACTAGAGTTCTCGGCGAACTTACGTTGACGAGCCTCGGATTGCGCTTGAGCGACCTATTCTGTCTCCCGGGCTGCAATCGCAGCGATCAAGCTGCTGTCCAGACCGCCGCTCAGTAGAACACCATAAGGAACCTCTGACATCAATCGTTTCCGAACTGCTGCTTCAAGTGTTTCGCGAATCAATGTATAGTCGACCGACGTGGTGGGAGCAAGCGCGTTCTCCTGGTCCTCATCGTACCACGAAGGCTGGTAGTAACGGGTGGTGGAGTTGTCCTGACTGTCAAACACATGACCAGGAGGAAATGAGATGATCTTGTCGCATTCCTCCGTTAGTGCCTTGAGTTCCGATGCGAAATAAGTGACTCCCGGTCGCTTCGAACTCCAACCCTGGTAGAGAGTGGTGATGCCAATGGGGTCACGGGCAGCAATGATCCTAGACGGCGTCACAGATTCATCCAACAAAACGAACGCAAACATCCCGTCCAGATATTCAGCGATGTTTCTACCATACTTCTTGTACTAGAACACCAGGAATGAGTCGAGGAGCGAAGAAGTCATGAACAGGGACATACAAGGGGCAAAATGATCTCGCAATCAGAGTGGGTCTTGAACTTGGTATCTGGAGGGAGATTTGCGCGAAGCGACAGGTAGTTGTAGATTTCCCCGTTCGCAACGAGGGTGAGCTTTCCGTCGTCGCTCACGAGAGGCTGGGCACCAGTATCTGTATACGTGTTAGATTGCTTTTAGGTTGCATCGAGAAGGTGATACAGACCGACACCAACGATGGCGAGACGTTCATGGCAGAGTATGGCATCCTTGCCAGTATAACACCCCGACCAGTCGGGACCGCGATGACGGAGACGTTTGGATAGTCCAATGAAACGAGCACGATCTGCGACTGGCCGCTCGAGGCCATGTACTGCGAGGATTCCACACATGTTTAATGTTCAATAGGTCAGTCTCGAGGTCATGGCATCCTTATAACACGGACACGGCTCGGATCCAGATTCGCCAAAGTGTGCTAGGCTATGGGCGGAGCAACATCATCGCTAAACGTTCGTGACAATTAATTGACACATTCAAGTTTTCTTCGGCCCCGAGTAGCTGGTAACTGCACAGAATAAGGGGGTGTGGCTTGACTGGGATGCTCTTGCCCTTTCCTGGATGCCTGGAAGGATACTGAGGAATAGTATGACGTGACTCAGAACCCGACTCGGAGAACGTACGGAACTTCGGGTGAGCGCCGCAACAGTTGATTGGCGCACAGTGGCGCACCTTCAAAGCTGGGGTAAGAAAATAAAAGTATTCCCAGGCTATGAATAAGTGTAGATGATGACAAGATGACGACACTTTGTATGTAGGGCTTCTGTTCGGTGATGAAATCCAGGATACACGGCTCCTGGATTATGTATCCATCGCATAAAAAAGTCGAAGAATGAGAATAAATGCAGTGATCAACAGACGTGGGGAGATTTGATGGTCCCAAAATGGCGGTAGACAATGCCCTCAGTACTTGGGACTTGGAGTCGGAATGAGCAAGGTGCCTAGAGCGGCTCGCCGCCGCCGTTGCTGTATCTTGGCATGGGACAATGTTAAGGATCCGAACCGGCGCGCAAGGTACCCTGTGTCAGATGGCGAGGGAGACTCTAGTTTCGTCAAATCGGATCCTTCCTCCGGCGACTCCATGCATGATCCATCCGGTGATTGACTAACTCTACCCCCGTATGATGTCAATTGACGTGAGAACATGCATATGAACATGTTCAGCATAGGTCTGCGTAAAATGAAGCCATCATCACGAAAGAATTCCAGAAAACGCCGTTTTTCGTTTGGGCGCGCTTCGCAAGCGTTCACCTTCCGTCCGAAAAAGAGTTTGAAAAAACTTTGTAATGATGGCTTCTTCAAACGTGTATCCAACAAGATACTTACTATATCATAGCCCCATTCCGGCTTGATGGCGTTTTCGCAGACCATTTGAGCTGTGCGGATTGTGGTCGGCCGAGTCGGAAAAGAGAAGACCGGCTACATCGAATTCAAAACGGACGCAGCCGATGAAGCTTCAGAAGCTTGACTTAAGCTTGAAGTTGCAAGGCCGTTCTAACTTAAGCAGGAAGGCATTATCAGT
>JBBPOL010000096.1:0-21554 GCA_038091435.1 Leccinum variabile | reverse complement strand
CAGCGATCACTCATGCCATCCTCACAGGCAACATATAAACACTTGCTCTCTTCAACAAATTCGGGATGTGATGCGTGGGGCGCATACATGTCCGCGTTGTAAAATGCCATCGCGTTGCGAAACGACAGCCAGAGGTACAATACGAGTACCTTGTGCAGCCCCCTCTAGATGCTTCAGCGCCTCTTTGCACGGGTGCACCTTTCGCTGGCGATTGAAGCGCATCATCCCTTCCAACTTCTCCAGCACAGTCATAAACGGAGCGACGGATAATACAGTGTCGAGCTTCACGCGTATCGCATTGGCGTTTCTTAAGTAGTATGACCGAGGAAACCACTTTTCGCCCGTCAACCATTCCGCTCTCGAGTCTGATGCTGTATCGGTCAGATCTTGTCGCGGCTTGAAGAACACATTTTATGCGACAATCGCACCATGTTGTGCCCTTATATCTTCGCAGTACTTGCTCGACCCATACTTCGTCAACCAAGCATGTCATCAAACAATAAGGCTCGGAAGGCTTTCGTTCCACATCCTTCATTTGAGGGCATGCGATCGTGATGAACATTACTTATATATCACTCCAAGTACACGTCACTGCTCATCGAGGCAGAGTATACAGTCCTTCGTCCTTCGTTCACACTCCACGTTTACTTCTACAAGAGAAAGGCAGAGTCTTCGGATGGAATATCGACAATCCCTACCTGCCCAAGCATCAAAAAGTCTATAATATAAATACTAAATATCATACGACCCTTCGGCATACCAATAGCTCGCGATGATCAGACAAGGTTCGCAAATCCGACCTGTTGATGGCCGAAATCGAACACTGTATAGACGCTCTCTAGGAATACGGCACCGAGGCTCCAGTATTCTGATTCGGACGAAGCAGTTCAGTGCTCGGGTCCGCATGCAGCAACCGAAACCGCCCCTCGGAAATTATGGATATTGGAAACTCACCGCGTTTTCCCGGACCAACGATGCCGCTGAAACAGTCAGGCGAACCAGTTTGGACCAGTCCCATGTTGAGGATCAAGGGAGGGATCTGGAACATCCTGCCGCTAAAGTAGAAGCTAATCGTCGGGAACATGTTACACGGGACTGTATGACGTACGATGGAACCGAAACATCGAATTGGAATTGGACGAACTCACAGCTGTAATACCCACGGCCGAGGCTCTTGCCACCAAGGGTCCAGTGCAGGTTGGCCACTTGCGACTGATCACCAAAGATCAGGTTGGCACTGGTATCGACGATGGCGGTTATATCGCTCAAAATCGTCTGGCGGTTACCTTGAATTTTCTCTACGTTCACCTGCCAGAACCCCTGACTCGACAGCATAAGCTCATGCCCACGTCTACTCGGCACTTCAGCTTACCACTACGGTCACGGGTGTATAGATGATTTCGCCTTCATATAGGTCGCCGTTCGTTCCACCGAGGTACAACTCGCCTCCACCAGAGGTGAACTTGACTGAGAATACTGGTTCGGTAACCTTTCCTTCTTTGATCAGTGTTTTGAAAACGGGACTGGCAGGATATGTCGATATTGACTGGAAAGACATCCCCAACACACCATCTGGAGGGAAACCCATCCCAGTGGAGTATGTTGTTGCAACACCGATGGTCTGAATGTCCGCCTACTCGACGGTCAGATGATATACGTTCGGGAATGACGGAGAACATACGCTGAGGCCAGCAATGGTGACGTTATCGATGTATTGATCGCCTAAGGCATAGGCTCCATCATTAAACCCAATGCCGAATGCCAAACCCTTGGCTTTGGCAGTGTGCGACGAAGCGGGGTCCCAGCGGGCATTTTTCGAGCAACCGGAGTGGCAAGTGGGCCCCGGAAGGAAGAGATCACTACGTGGGACTGAGAAAATAAGTTTCGGGGGTTGTTGGGATGTACCCACCTGGAACCAGTGTCGATTGCAACTACAATGGAGGTCAGGTCGACGTATGTCAGGAATACAAAGATAAACATACCAGTAAAAGATTTCGGAGGAGTACCAATTGTAATGGTGCCATACCAAACTAAATATTTATAGCCTGACAAGGCTGCGGCACCGTGACCAACACCGCGCTTCTTCAAGTTTAAATGTTCCGTCCCTTTCACCGTAAGAGAGTGGGGCATCCCAGTATATCTCTCATGATTCTGGACGCCACGGAGTATTTTACTATAAAAACGCTTCTTAAACGAAAGGTGATGAAGGTTGAGCCTTGAACGTACGCATCGACAGATTCAACATGGGAGTGGAGTGCCTCGAAATCCACGCTGTTGTCAAGCTTCAACCACGGAGATCGTTTGGTGAGTGGTATTGTCGTCCCGTTGGTTTTATGGACGAGTTCAATCACTGGCATTGCAACGGTCGAGGCAGTTATTGCAAGGATGATTGTAGTGATTGCGAGGCGCATTCGGATCAGGTGTGGATCGAGAGACTGACATGGTGCGGCGTATTCACCTTTATAATTTACCAGTGAATGTCAAGGATTTGAGTACCTCATGGAAAAGAACCAACTATAGATCATGCTGATGCGACAGATGCCCCAAAGCGATGACAGATGGGTCATTTTATGGAAAGCCGCCGGACAATCGTGCTCGCTTTCATTATTGGACTTCTAGACTTGTGTAAGCCTGGACTCCCCTGTCACCGCTTTGGCCAATCACGAATCACTGGCAAGTCCAGCTTTCCATACAGTATACTAGAGGCCAGGTGACCGGTGATCGATGATCCTCGGAGTGACGAACGACGGATTCAGAAAATGAGAGTTCGAGAACGAGAACTGCATACCATTCTGACTCCTTGCAGGCTTCCACGCGAGTCAATACTTTGTTCACAAAACTGGGAGTGCTCAGTAACCTCGGGATGTTCCGATCACCAAAACGTCCGAAGGCTTTCGGTCGAGAACTCTACCAAAGCATCAGCAGGTGTCAGTCCATGTGCTTCCTGTAGCAGAACGTCGGGTTTTGAGGCTAGAGGTTCGGTCTCGAAGCTCGAGTTCCGTTTTAGGAAGCGCATGCGATGCAGATGGCTTTGGTGATCGGAAGATCCCCAGATAACTGGGGTGGTTTTTGCTCGGCGGATGTGTCCGAGTCTCCGTGACTCAACTGGCATGGTTCGAGCCTATACATCCAGACGTGTGTTCGCCATTCGCTGACTAGCTTCCTAAAAGTTCCTCTTTGATCAGGTCACTCGCAAGAACTTGCCCAACCTGCCTGAAAGAGCACGATCGATCAATCAAGTGGGCCACTTGATGATAAGTTTGAATGGCTTCCCTTGGTTCTCATTTGACAATTGAAGACCTTCCTGGTCCTTACCATGGCAAAACGTGGATTTGACACATGTATTACCATGTCATTGCTGCGCGAAGCGCCAGTCCCCGACTCTTCAAAATTAATCTTATGTTTCATCCTATTCATTAGGAGTTCAGGAAACAAAAGGGAAGTGGAACCTTCACACACTGACATCTCACCAAAACATCTGGAATAGACCCAGGCGAGCTGTATAAAGGTTCGCGCAGTCCTATTTGCAGGGAATTTGACGTTTCCTGTCGACAAAACACGCCGTCCTCCTATGGAAACCTATGGAGTCAGGGATTCACCGCTTTCGTCAAACGAGAAACATATTGTGAAATTTGAGCCCGGATGAAGGAGGCGCTAAGGAATGCTAGCGGCAATCAATTCCTCCAACTTCTTTCCATCCATTCCCGGAACCCTGGGAACGATCCTGCACTTGAATGGAAGAGGGTGTCTGCGCAGAGATTCAGTCCACATCAAACGAGACAATAGAGATATGTGTCGATCATCACTCACATAGCCGCACCACTCGAGAACTTCGGTTCGATGGTGATCTCCGCCCCATTCTCGTCAAGCGGTTTCAATATCTTGAACACTGCCAACACTCTGACGATCACTCCCCAGACAGCTGCGTCTGCAAAGTGTTTTCCAACACACATGCGTCGACCGAATCCAAACGTAATGTATTCAAGGTCATTTGGTTTGAGGGACCCGTCATCATTGAGGAATCGTTCAGGGAGGAAGGTGTGGGGATTGGGATATCTAGATTCGTCATGTGCCATTGACCTAGAGGAACATTGTCATGATATATGTATCACGAAAGAATGGTCAGCACACTGACCACACGTTCGCTAATAGGAAAGCGCCTAAACACGGCATTAGTGGATGCTCAACGACTCAGGGACATATCTAATTATTCACCTTTTGGGATACGGAACCCAGCGTATACATCGTCCTCCATAGAAACGTGTGGAACTACTGTACAGTTCATTAAAATCGACAAAGGGAACCCATGAAGACGTGATTACTCACATAGAGGTATGATAGGGCTGTATCTGAGTGTCTCCCGAAAAATAGCATCTACAAAGGGCAACGAAGCTCGATCACTTGTTCCTGGCAACCTACTCGTTCCCACAACAGCGTCGATTTGTGCCTGCGCCTTCTCTTGCGCATCAGAGCTCAACATCATCATCAAGAAAAATGTCATCAGAACTGAGGTGGACTATGTTGAACAATTAGCAGAAAGATTGTGTAGGAGGTTTTGGGTGGCGTACGGTCTCCGATGCTAACAGTTCAGATACCGTGGATGAGTGATAGATCTCACAAAGAATCTAAGCAGCGTACCCACGAATGCAGTCCCAGTTGCCTCCTTGAATGACTCCATCCAAAACTCGTTGGATAAAGTTCCCTTCTGCTCAAGAATTCGCAGACCATCACGCATCATGGACGGTGCGATGCTATCACAGGGCTATTGTCTGAAATTAATATTCAATCTGCCAAGGAGGAGAAGTGTGTTCGAAATTGATACCATTTCTAGTTTCCGAAGAGAATACTCAAACGGCCGATCAAGATACACCTTAGTAGCCGCGCGTGCCATCTCCATATCTCTCTTGAAAAACATGCCAGGAAACCACGACGGGAGATAAAGCACTGTCGATGAATATATCTTGTCATCAAACAGGAACAAGAAATATAAATTAGCTCACAGAACGGGAAGGTGTCAAGGATAATCGAAACGTCAGGACGGATAGCGGGCAGAATAACGTTCAGAACATTCGCCATGATGCCAACGATCTCGTCCTCGGGAGATGCTACCTCATAGTCGTACGTAATTTTCAACATGGTAGCCGCCGTATATCTTTGCAGAGAGTCGAGTTAGGTATACTATCACCACTTCACATTGACTATCATGTACTTACTCGAATACATGATCTTTGAGTTGTTCGGGTGTATCGAGTAATTGCTGGAGAAGGCAACCTGCCTTGTCGTGTAGAACAGGCAAGAATCTCGGTACTGCATCGAGCCGAAATGTTTGGTGAAAGAATCGCTTGTGCAAGCGCCATCGATCTCCGTAACGCACCAAACTAGAAGCAAAACCAATACCATACCTCAAATAGCGAATTCAATCTAGCAGGATGATGAGAATTAAAGAACTGACAAATCATTTGAAATGAGAGAGGGGCGATCCGAATAATTCCTGGAGCGTCTCTCCATCAGGTCCTTGGCAATGTTCTCAGAATTGATTGTGATAATATCCTTTCCCATCAGCCTGGAATGAACTATGTCGCCTACACGGAGGTAAACTTCAGTATATGGGGTGAAATAGAATGTGTTGTAGTAGCTAGCTTACCGTACGTTCTTGCCCAATCAGCGTATGTCACCCATGGGGCACTTATGTTGATTCCGGTCACATTTCCGACAAATGGTAAGCCAGCAGGTCCAGGAGGCAACGGATAAGAGTTTCGGCTCGCAAGAGTTTGTCGTCTGATATACAGAACCAGGCCCCACCCAAGAACAAAGGTAGCTGCGGCAATTGTCCAGTCAGACATTGTATGGGGGAATTACTGAAAAACTCACAGACTCGGACAGACTCATATTTATAGTAAGAATTGTACAACTGGGAACCAGCATGCACCAAAAGGGTTCCAGTGGCATCCAGTGATTCGTTGATCCCACTTCCGACTGACTATTCAGGCAGAGGTGAAGCTCCTGGGACCTAGATAAGAGCTTCCCGCAGGTCGGAAATAGCTCCGCTGTAGCACCTTATGCCACAGGACTGCATAGGTGAACAAGATTCGACATGCCTGCCAGGTCCAAGTCTGAGAGTCTGAAAGCCTAGTTATGTAATTCGGAATTTTGAACCTGCGACTCATCGACTCCTTGCATATATCAGTAGAAGGCGGTAGTACCAGTGTCGGCCCGGCACACTCGATGAACCGCGCGTATGCGTTTTTGAGGGTTTGCCATAGAATGGAAACTGGCTGTCACAGTGTCACTCCATTTGGTGGATTTCTTTCCCACGTTGTGCACCACGCGACATGAACTCCAAACTATTTCGAGAATGAAATGTACCACGGCGTGTACCCCGGACCTTGCCGAGCCGCGGCCGGGTGTTGTGCGCGACGTTCCCGCCGCATATCCATTTTAGGACATCTAAATACAACATATCCGAGTCCCTCTCCCTTCTCTGCTCCACCACTCACTCCCCTCGCCTCATTAATAATTCTAATAATTATGGTAGTGTTCTAGTGTCCTTTGAAATCTTCTCCGAATTGATGATAGGATGATATTCTTTCCCAAAAGTCGGAAATGAACTGTGTCACCTGTATGGATGTGGACTTGAATAGATGAGGTGAAATTGACCCTGTTGCAGTTTACCATTTTTTTTGGCCCAGTTGGCATATGTCAACCATGGGGCACTTGTTGATTCTGGTCACATTCCCGACGAACGGAGGATGAGGGGGTGGATAAGGACTTTGATTCGCGAGAACTTGTCGTCAGATGTACAAAACCAGAGCGCGCACGAGAACTAATGCGCTTGTGGCAATTCAGTCAGACATTGCGTGGGGGAGATCTTACGCCGGACCTGGAGAAGTTGGTTGTACCTATTACGACATGGTTGGGGGTTAGTGAGGTTATGGAATTCTAGCTTGATCTCTCCACGCCGCAGGCCAGATGGCCCAGATCTGATTATCGAGAGCGAAGATGTGAGTCGGAGAACAAGATAATAATCACTTCATCCAGATTTGTAATCAGTACAAGATGGAGTCGTACTCGCACAATCATGAAACAATTGAAAGTCTGGGAGTATTCGTCGAAAGCCCCCGATGCAAGGCAAATCAACTTTCCTACCTCCTGCCCAACCCACTCAGCTCCCATGCCATTTTATCTCGAACAAACGGGATATTTCCTATCAACCACAACCCCCAATCCCGGACCGCCGTGGAGTTGATCGGACACCACCAAGCCATCCACCTCTTGTACTTCATACCCGAGACCGACAGAATAGTCTTGGTGAACTTGATCACCTCGAGCGCATGGGCGTGGCGCATCGTGGCGAACTCGTGCAGGATCGAGTCGGCCTCGGCGGCCGTCTGGGTCTCGCACGTGTGGATGTGCTTCGTCACCGCTTCTCCGAGGAAGACGGCATCACGCAAGCTGAGATTCATGCCCTGCCCGCCGGCGGGGGAATGGATGTGAGCAGCGTCACCGATGAGAAGGATGATGCCGCTTTCTCCCGGCTCTCGTGACCTAAGACGGGTGAAGGTAGTGTCGGCGATGCAGGCATGGTTGCGGAAACGCGAGCGCCAGATGAGGTCTTTGATGCGCGTCGGTTTCGAACTGGGATTCACGGTGTGGTCCGATGAGAGGGCGCGGGGTCCGAACCGGTTGACGACGTTCTGGATATATTCCTTGGAGGCGTCATGGGGAATTTCGCCCTCCGCCAAGGGTACACCGCATCCGATGCGGTATATCCTCTCGGAAGTAGAGATTTGGCCGTCGGAGGCGAGAGATTCGTTGAAGGAGAAAGGCAATGGGAAGCTGAAGAAGAGACTATCCTGGCTCAATGTGACGCCCATACTGAATTTGTCGGCATCCACATTGTCGAACGTAACATCGGCAAGAATCATCTGAGCTAGATTATTTTGTGCTTCCGCCTCAGTGTATGTTGGGTCGGAGAAGCCTATACCAGCCATGGAGCGGATCTGGACATCGTAAGACGATCATATCGTGAAGGGTGTGAAAAGATCTCACTACAGAGTGTGCACCATCTGCACCTATCACATACTTTGCGGAGATCACTCTGCCGTCTTGAAAGGTGACATCACTCAGATATGCATCGTCCGAGTGGCGCCTCAGCCCGACTACTTTGAAAGGTCGATGAACGGTGGCACCCAAACTGACCAGCTTCCTCTCGAGTGTACGTTCAGTGATGTTCTGAGGGATGACGAGGACGTATGGGTGTCGAGTAAACGGTCTGAGACTCTTGATGTTGGGGCTGCAGAGGTTTGCAGAGCGAGATCCGATGTGGAACATGGTGTCTTTGACGCCCTGCGACACGATGTCGTCCCCACAGCCTATCGTGTCAAGTGCCTATTGCGTTTACGCGACTTAGATGCGATAAGAACGAAGAACAGAAATAACTTACCTCGAGAGTAGCAGAATGAACTACGACAGCCCGTGAACCGTTTTCTCCCCGCGGTATAGCGTCAACGATGATGAAATCGCGAAAGCCGTGGTAGAGAAGGGAAAGAGCAGTTGCAAGTCCTGCTGGGCCAGCACCTACGATGAGGATGGTGGTTTTGCTAGGTAAAGACATGTCTATATGCAGATGACTATGAAGACGCAATGCAGCCTTATATGCATTTCCATAGACCTCGTTACCGACGTTGGAGAGTGACGAGAAGCCCAATACCGGATGGATTATGCCAGCTGCCGAAGAGTGGCCTTGTACATAATCTGCGAGCGAATGCATAACAAATGCAGAGATGGCTCGCAAGTCAAAAAGTATCGCTTCGTCAAATCAACCGTATCCCCATAGAAGGATGGGATCCTGTTACACCGATATTTATCGCTGGGGCGTTCAGGCTGAGACTTGTCCGCGTGCAAGAGTGAGGTCACCAGCTTTTCAGCCTGTAGTATAGGAACATTTGAAGAACATCAACACAGAAGCTCCAAGTTGTCTTGCTTCTTCTTGCAATTACCCGATGTTTTGCGCCCATATGACGCTGTTAGATGGGCCACTGATTCGTGGTATCAAGGCCCCGTTGGTTGGAGGTCGTCAGGAAGCATTGACCAAGGCGTTACAGCTTACGCCTCACTTAGATTATGCCTCCGTCAGAAGCTCCGACTATTCTGAGTCAGCTAATTTCCGAGCGCTCGGCCTAGAGTGGCAGCGGTCTCGATCCCC
The DNA here is from genome assembly GCA_038091435.1 of Leccinum variabile. NCBI lineage: Eukaryota > Fungi > Basidiomycota > Agaricomycetes > Boletales > Boletaceae > Leccinum > Leccinum variabile. The sequence continues at coordinate 12,349 of JBBPOL010000096.1, read as the reverse complement.
GCTTGACGAGATTGACCTGATCAGATTTCCCCTTCTTCCACCCTGACAAGAGGCTTCGAATGACTACATCGCACACGTCGAGATAATACAAGCATAGTCAAATGATTTGCAATCTGAATGTCCAACAGAATATCTACACGACCGGCAGTCTCATAACCAATACCAACCCCAATATACGTACTACGCACACGTTAAATCCGCGCATACAGGGTCATGATTTAGACGAAGAGTTGCGATCGGATCGAGATGTTGGGCTATTTGCAAAAGGACGCTGTTAGGTTGTATTTTCGAAGGTATTTGCGAGCTCACGCGAGGCCCAACGAGGGCTCTGATTGGATAGGCAGAGCCAAAACGTGTTTACAACCGTATGACTATGTACGCACCTGTGATATTGTATCGCACGACACTTCCGCAATATTGTGCAGCTGTTTGGGCGCAGATTCCACTGCATTAAAATCCGACTTGTGCGTTTTCTCCATTCTTCGACAGGTCTCGAGGGGTAAAATGCCATATCATGTTTCGTTGACAGTGTTGAGTAGGTGTTACTACTAGAGGAAGTGTCCAAACACCCACCTCAATCTCTGTATCTCGGATGTGCACTTGACAATAGAATGTTGTTCTTCAGTGGCAACAAATCACCAAAGATTGGCAAGCGACAAGGAGAGGCGTTCACGTCGTCTCACATAACAGCCAATTAACGAGTTTAAAAAGAACGGATACGCACCTGGAGCATGACACCAGCAAACGAATAGATGTCTCAGGAAAAGCATGCACGAGCGGTGCAAGGGTTGATGTCAGGGTATATTTCAACGCATGAATGGACGAGGGTAAACAGCCTGCGGGGGCTGCGGGGTAAGTAGGTGAATAGGATCCTCAGGTACCATGCAAGGAGGTTCAATTTTCGTAAAGATGACCATCTATTAAGCGAAATTGAAGCTGAATGGACTCGAATAACATATTGAAGAGTTGGACCAATTTGCTGCCAGTGAATCTCACCGCTTGCCAAAGGACGGCAGTAATGCCAACGTCCCAGATTTTCAGACCATCCCTATGATGAGATGATGCAACCGTCTTGGGCCTCGGCGAGAATAAGGAAAGCTTTCCCTCAATGATTAGATTGTATAAGTCATGAAGTCGAGCCGGAAATGCCACAGGAAAATAGAACAGGTCGGAACTACTCACCCAGCACTCTAATACTAGTGGTTTGTTCAATGCATCTATGTCTAACCCGTCGAGTTGCTTCTAGCTATGCATGCTTCTGTTCCTTGTCAGTGGCCTCTTAGGATAATTCGACGAATCGTGTCGAAGGCCAATCTACTCGGTGAGGCAATCAACTTCAGGAGCGCACGTGGGATCATTCGGAACCGGAGGCATTGTTTGCAACTATTTGGCATGTAGCGATGTGAGTGGCTGCGCTAAAGACTGACTCCGACGGAGTGCATTGACCACAAAGCACCACAAGTTGGCAGGGAGATCGAAACAGAAAGGCAGACAAAGGCGAGTGGGAGAGGAGATTTAAGGATGCCACACCTTAGAGAATTTCCCCATCTCTCTTTCTTCTCGACCACCACCATCTCCGTCAGACCTACCAACAAACACCCGTTGACCCAATTTCTCGCTCTACACCGATTCGATGGCACGCACAAAGGTATGTGCCTCGTTCTTCCGATACTATTTCGTATATTCTGGAAGTGAGAACGATGTTGTTTTCGTCGCCGATGCCTGATGATGGGGAGAACACTTGTTCATCGGCGTTCGCTCCCGCCGAGTTCCGCGTCAGGGGGATGTGACGTAAGGTCACACGCCGACCACAAACACGGAAAGATGGCAGCACGGAGGCTCGAAACAACGTTTCTATGTTTCCCCATCTTCACAATCTTCCGCGGATGCGGCTTCAATGCCCCGTTGGAACTTCCAATGTCGCGATATATGTTTTCGGAGACTTACCTTTTATGGTAATTATAGCAAACCGCTCGCAAGACGACTGGTGGCAAGGCACCACGCAAGCAACTCGCCATTAAGAAGGTCGTTAATCAGCAGGCCCGACACAAGGCCGTAAGTAAACTTGATATCATGCCCGTCATCGTTTGTTCACTCTTCGTCGTCAGGCTGCTGCTACTGGAGGCGTCAAGAAGCCCCACAGGTTCCGTCCGGGAACTGTTGCACTCCGTGAAATCAGGAGGTACCAGAAGTCTACTGAGCTTTTGATCCGCAAACTGCCTTTCCAGAGGCTCGTCCGAGAAATCGCTCAGGACTTCAAGGTCTGTCTCTTCCTCATTGTCTTGCGGATATCCTTCCTCACCTGGTCATCGTCCAGACCGACCTTCGTTTCCAGTCCTCGGCTGTGATGGCCCTTCAGGAGGCCAGCGAGGGTGACACTATTCTTTGTTCTATACTCGGGACAAACGACTGACTCTGCATCCAGCTTACCTCGTCTCCCTCTTCGAGGACACCAACTTGGCTGCCATCCATGCCAAGAGAGTTACTATGTAAGCCACACACATTCTCGATTCCCTTGTCATGCTCACACTCCTTGTAGTCAACCCAAGGACCTGGCCCTCGCTCGTCGCCTCCGTGGTGAACGTGCCTAAGTAGAAACAAATTTGATGAAAGTTCTATGTAACGACTACTTTATGACTGTATCTGTTCTGCACCATCATCTTTGCTCGTATTTTATCCGTCACAAACCTATGTCTCTATAGTTCTCTAGCCGTACCGTGTAGCTTCCCTTGGATATCGTGTATGCAGACGTCATGAATAAGCGGGCACAGTAACTATAAGTGAGGGAAGCCATCGACTTCTTGGATACAAATGTGATCTGTATTTACTTCAAGTATCTACGATAATCTATACGACAACTGGCATTATAGCCTGTATTTGTGTTCTCCGTACAGGTGCATTTTACTACAATCGTGGTGCGACGTTACACGAGCAAACGACAGCAATGGAAAGACAAAGTCGTGTTAGAACGACAAGCAACGTGAATAAAGTGACCAATAATCTGTGGTACGATGAATCCAAACCGAATCCATTATATCATAGCAGTCGTAGCCAGGAACCAAAAAAAAAATAAACCAAGAAATGAGCCCAGCCACTGCCCTCAATCGTCGTCTTCATCCGAGACCGATCGCACCGTCACCGATCGCGGCGAAGGTGGGCGGCTGGTGCTCGCAGGACGGCTCCGACTACGGTGGCGCTGTGGGTTCTCCAACCTCCGCTGCTGATCGCGTAGCTCCTCTGCCGTCAACGGATAGTTCAGCAAACACTTGAGCTCGAACGTGCACGGCAGAACATCCCCGCAGTGCTCCTTTACGAACACATCGTTGACGACGAGCCCACCGAAGCGCGACGTCGCACCGAGCCAGTCGAGACGCTTCAGACCCTCCCCTAGCCTGCCCCCGGGCGCGTTCAGATCCGTGGAGCGATTAAACCGGTAGCTCTCCCAGGTTTGACGCTTCCGCGCCGCAGGGAGTTTTTCGTACTCGCGCTTGGCGACGTCGCCGTACATATACGTAGAGATGGTGTCCAGCACCTCTCCGCACGTGACGCCGAGCTTGGGGTTTTGCGCGCGCACCTGGATCATCCAAGGGAACGAGTGGGAGATAATGCGGACCTGAGTCAGCCGGGGATGCGTCGCTGGCGCATTCCGCCCCTTCACCCAAGATCGTTGGGACTCTGTCGTCCGATAGCAGTTGCTCGTGTGGAAGAGCATGTTCCACCGGAGATAATCGTCTTGCGTGTCCGGTGGTGGAGCAAGAAGCGGGTTGAGCCTGACAACGGCCCCGACGATCTTGACTAAAAACGGCTCCAGGACGGGTCCATCTGTGCGATGGCCATGCTGCGTGAGCAAAGACGGGACAGTAAAGTTTCAATGACCGGGAAACGTACAGTGCGGTCCTTCGGAAAAGGGATCCATGTGATCGGTACTACTTGTCCACCGGAACGCGGCTTGGGCTGTGTCTCCCGGTTGTCCGGGAATTTTGATGGGGGGCGGCTGTTGCGTCGGGTGCTGCCACGGTGTATATCCACCAGCATACGGCGTATGCGGTGCTAGCCCCGGAGGCATGGGCCACGCTGCCGCCGCGGGTGTGTAATGGCCCATGGGAGGCATATACATCTGCGGCTGCGGCCACCCTACACCAGGGAGAGGTTGGCCAGGGAGAGGTTGACTGAAAGCGTTGTAAGCCGTTGCAGGGTGTTGACCGGGCCAAGGAGGTGGGGGCATCGCATTCGGAGGTGGAATCGGTTGAGGTGGTCCCCAGGGAGTACCTTGCAATGAGGTCGGATAGCCTGTGAAGTCAGCGGAAACCTGGATATGAGGAGGGCCAGGTGGTCCACCGTATGGTAAAGGTGGTGCAGCGGGGGAAGGGAGGGCTGTTGGAGCAGGGTAGTATGAGCCCGGGGGGTCGGTACGTGGGTGAGTGGCAGGGGTGTTGTGTACGCTGGGCATCGGGGGTATGAAGGGTGTCGCATTATAAGGTGTGGAGGGGTAATAGGGATAGTTCATAGGAGTTCTTGGTTGCTGTGTCCAAGATGGAGGCTCTCGATTATCAGGTGTGGGGATGGGAGGAGGCTGGACTATGCTCTCAGGAGATGGCAAAGGAGGAATGAATGGGGTGTTTGCCCCTGAATGAGTGTCGTATAGCATGTTGAATGATAAGCTGATCTACCACAGGAAGTAGTCGAGTCAGAGAGAGCACTTCGTAGGATATCTCACTAGATTGAGCCTCGTGAGTGTTTGTTCCGTTCCACAAATGATCGGTGGCTGTGTTTCATCGGATGGGCTGTGCGGTATCCGACACGAACCATCCTTTGGAAAATACGTTGTCATGCGACTTTTTTTTTAAATCTTCACACTGCGTGCATTGTGCTCGACTGGCAAGAAGTGCCAGTTCAAAAGACGTAAAGCAGCGCCATCATGACAAACCAAGAAGGCTCGATGGGGTTCTGACTAATTTGCGCCTATCGTTTGCTTTTTAAAGCCGCTCGGCCATGCTGCTGAGTGGTCCCTAGTTGGGATATGTCATGGATACGAAGGGAACCACTAGCAATCAATCACAAGGATACAGGAGTTGCATCTGGGCCGTTCGCGCTCAAGGCAGGCTATGAAATGTCATGAGGTAATCTTCGACAAACGGTTGACAGGTAGCCCACACCGCAGCAAGGCGACGCTGGAGATAATACATTCTGTAACATGCTGTTCAGTGGGTGGAGTCAAATGACTGTCCTGTCCTTTCTCATTGCACGTTCCTCACACGCTGATATCAGATAGGTACCAATCCGCTGAGCGTTTCGTGTTTGCAGTTCTCTCGCTATGAAGCGACCTTCTTGCCAGCAGCTCTCTACATGTATGTGGTTCATATCTGTGTGATTCTCTTTGCTTATCATCGTTTCATCGTCTATCTTTTCTCCTTGTCATGTCGCAGATGTCAGCTATGCACCGAAACAACGCCAAGCTTTACAGGGTCTCCCATGATGAAGACATAATCAATCCCCTGGCACTGGGGCAGAATTTTTGATGGCGCAAATAGCAGAAAAGTCGATGGCAATGAATTAGACTCCAAATATGTTAACTCCAGAGTTCTGCCGTGACTACAGCTTCGCAGAATGTGAGCACCACTGATATACAGCCAAGAAATGACGTTATATATACACAAAAGACTCCGGGGGTTCAAGAGGCTAGATTCATCACGAAAATGTTCGGAGCTTTGAACCCAAGACGTGATGCGGTATAATGATCCTTTTTCATCAGCCCTTCAAAATAGATTTTGTCCCTGAGCCAGTCTGTGTAGATGACACGTGAAAAACGTGCATAGGGCTCGGAGCAGAAACGATGGCTTACCAACTCGCTTGTAGCGGTTGGGCTGTGGGGTGTTGTAATACATCGCCGAGGGCCACCCGCCTCCGGCCTGGTTGTTTTGAGACACCCGCTTGACCTGTTCTTGCAATCGCGCCGGAAGGGAGGAGAACTCTGCTTCCGTGATGTAATTTTCGGTGTACCTAGAAGGCGCCACATAACAGATCAGATCATCAGTCGATCGAACATGAGAGCGCGCGCGCCACGCACTCTTTCCATATCATTCCGCAGACGTCACCCATAGTCACGCCACGATCGTTGTGCACGATCGTGCACCATGGGCTCAGCTCGGTGATGATGATGAGGTCCGTGACACGTGGTAGTGTGGCGGGTTCGTCTTTGGCGGTGAAAGGGATATCGCGATCTCTGGCTTCGGGGTTAAAGCCTCCTGTCGAGCCTGGTGGAGAAAAGAAAGGCGTGAGCAAACAATTCGCCGTGGCATGAATCAATATCCGCCGTACCGGTTAAAAGGTTGAATATGAGGTGGAAAGAGCCATCACTGCCTTGGAGAACAGGATGCAGCTGGAGCTCGGTGTTGAGTAGATATAGATCGGTCTGAGACAACACTGGGCCGTCTGTCCGAGATAGAGATATGGGTGGGTGTTTCGAGAATCATTGCATCGCACTCACAGCTCGTGCCAGCAGACCATTTGTGCACCACGGAATCGCCCATGCTTCAGCGTGACGGTATTTCAAAGGCAACCTAGAAAGTGGGAAGAAGCTCTGCGAGCAGTGTCACTGTAGCTCACGATAGAAAGAAAACAAACGAACAAGAATTCTGCAAGCGAATCTCAGTGATCGGGTTTATAACGGGGTGTCTATATATGATCGGAGTGGCAGTGTAAGGGAATCAACTGATTAGATTAGATTAGACTGAGGCGGAGTCATCCACCCGAGTTCGCACAGCTGAGCATCCCATTACCTGCCGCACCGCCAACACACACATACCGGGTCTCACAGCTCTACTGAATTCAACCAAGCATGGCTCCCAAAGGCGGTAACGCAAAGAAAGAGAGCGGCCGTGCCAAAAAGGCAGAGAACGAAGCGAAGAAACAAGAGGCTGCCGGTGCTGACAAGGTACCGTCTCGTCATCGCTGCTCGATTGGACCAGTTAATGCTGTACACGACCTCAGGAGCGCAAGGAGGCCGATAAGTGGGCTGAGGGCGGCAAGTCGAACAAGTCCAAGGAGGAACGGGAGGCGAAGCGCCGCGAGGAGCTGGCACGCAAGGCCGAGAACGCACGTTTACTGGCAGAAGAGGAGGCATTTGTGGCACCAAAGGTCAAGACAACACCCAAGGCTGGGGGAAAGAAGGCCGCTAAGACTGTCGTACCTGCGGGGCCCGGTGCGATTGCTGCGGGTGGCGAACTTGGAAATGAACCGGAGAAGGCCAAGGATTCCCCTGATGGCCAGCAAGTGGAAACCTATGCGGCGACCGGGATCGACAACGCGCTCGATCTTCTAGAAATTGTCACCGCGAAGATGGATAAGGCGAGTGTCGGTCAACAGGCCGCTGGCATCGAAAGGCATCCAGAGGTTCGTAGTCATTGGGATCTCAAGTACATGTGCTCATCTACGCCTGGTATCATAGCGGAGGTTCAAGGCTAGTTCTGCTCCGTGTTATTTTCCATCCAAAATTCTTACTTGAGCTACAGGGAGCGTTTGAAGCTTACAAGGAAAAGGAACTTCCAAACCTCAAAGTCGAAGTGCGTACTCACTACTCTAGCCCATGTCATGGGTACAGCATTGATATACATCCTCAGCACCCTGGCTTGCGACTACAACAATACCAGGTCAGTCGCATTTTTGCACCACTTTCCTTTCCCATCAAGTTTCACTGACTACATGATCGGGCACACAGGATATTTTGTACAAGCAGTTCCAGAAGTCTCCTGATAATCCGTAAGATTCAGCGATGCACATCTGCACAGCCTTCAAGGATGTTAATCACTGTGCTGTAGATTTAATCAGGTGACTGTTGCCTATGATGCCTCCAAGGAAGATCGAACCCATGCTCTCAAGGAGAAACAGGAAACGGTACAGAAGAGGCTGCGGGTTGAATCAGATCAATGACAATCTCTGCGAATGTCGTTCGATCACTTTTAATTGTTTCAGATTCTGATACCTAGCAACTTGACCTATGTTAGGGAAATGGGGGGATCCGTGTTCAAACGTTCATTAGTGATCAATGTGATTATCATTCATTCTGTCGGACCGAACATGGAATGAATCATGTAACGGAGAATACATTCCAGAAGGAAAAGTGGATCGCAGCCTAGCACAGCACCTCATTTCTCATCGAGGCCAAGAAATTCCAGGACCACCGGAAAATACGATAGTTGACATAGCCAAGGAACTTGTGCCGCAGCATCTTGCAAAACGAGGGCGATGCGGCTGTGCGGCTCCAATAATCCTGTTAATACGTAATCAGGACTCAGGAGTAATATAAGTAGCCTGAGATACCCACCCAACACCTCCATTGTCGACAAGCAAGCTACTCATATGCCTTCAATATCCATCATCTCACTCGATTCTCCCCCAAGCGCGGTGACAAAAGGACCGGAGCCGACAAATACCCTTTTAATAACTCAGGTCCCTAAAGACTTTTTTCAACCCGTGATTCTAGACGCACTCCGCGACTTCTTTGCGCTATACGGCGAGATCAATCAATGGGCTCCCCTATCATGCTTTTCTCGCATAATCTTGGTATACTCCAGCGAACAAGCTGTTGAGGAAGCAAAACGAAACTGCGATCCGCTAATCATCCAACCCCGCCATGGGTGAGTAGACGTCTTGCAGCAATGGCCTTTCATTCACCAGACTTTCAGTTCACCAACTACCCTCCGGGTCTTCCGCGCTGACAAGAATCCATTGATCACCCGCTCTCCCCCCTCGAACGATAATTTCTTGAAACCTCCGCCGGTGGAGAAAAATTTCTTGATCTCCCCTCCGGGATCACCCCCGATTGGCTGGGAACCCATACGGGAGGACCCACCAAACAGAGCGACATTGGCAGAGGATCTAATTGCAGCGTTGAAGAAACTGCAGCTCAGAGAGCGGCACGGGAACAAAGAGGTGTTGTTGGAACCGGAGGAGGGTGTTGGCGTTGGTGTGTACGTGGAGGACGCCGATGGATCCGATTTCGAGGAAGACGAGGATGAGGACGAGGAGTTGGATTGGGAGTATGGGACACACTCCGCAGCTCATTTGAGATGGAAGCCTGCGCCGACGGCTATGCCTCCAATGCCTCTCACCATACGGTGATGTTGGTGAGTGACTCTGCAATATTATTTTCCCTTCCCAGGGATGATATCTATCAGACCTGTTCCGAGCGTTTGGCTGAGGAAAACATCTATTGCCTTTTTATTTACTGATTAATCATTTTCGTGTTCGTGTCGACTGCATGCTGATGTGTTCCTTGCAGATCGTTTCGTTTCAGACTAAACGTGGCGCTGCTTTGCAGTTTGCATGAATCTACATGTCGGGATTCCGCGTTCTCCTTTTGCATGGACTATGGCCGTATCGTTGTATCACAGGTTCACGGATTTTTAGTATCTATCTCCATCATATGTATTCCTAGCAAGATTAGACTCATCGGAACTTCTAAGAAAAAAACAATTCTAGTTTCGCGTAGTGCACGAAATTTTGATGATCCGTGTTGCTCACTTTATCGGTGGCTTTCCTTGTGATCGTTGTAACGTTGAACAATGCCAATTAACGATTGAATGAGCTCGAGTCGACCAGTGTACAGCCACAATGGCCAAATGTGGAATTAGCCGAAGTTATTGTTCTCGTCTGTATTGTTCTTTCAAGTTGGTCGAGCAGCAACCAAAAGTCCTTTATTCTCCGTATACGACAAAAAGGATGTGTGAATCTACTACGCTTCTTTCCACCCGCGAGAGCCCGTTGCTCTTTCTTTCTGTCGCTCTCCTACGTTAATGACTTTCTTTCATTCGCTCACCATGCTGTTGAGCATTCTTGCCATTTCTCTTACCTTTGGCGCGTCTGCAGGTAAGCCAGTCATCATCTTGTCGCGCGTTCGTCTGCTCACGTTCTCCAAGTTGCGCAATCTGTTTCTGTCGTCTGCATTGCTGGTCAATGCATTGAGGGTAGTTTGAATACTACTCGTAAGTTACCTACCTCCAGCAGAGTTCCGTCCCTCACTTTGCATTTCCAGTCGGAATTACCTTGTCTGCATCTGGAGAGTCTACTTCAGTTCTTCTGCTCCCCGGGCAATATACTTCCTCGACGAACCCGCAACTTCTCCATAACCTTTTAACGTCTTCTTCAGCATCATTGTCACCATCACCTGGATTTGCGAACTCGAGTTCACAGTCATCCGTCTCACTACCGCTTAATGTAGAACTCCAGCCTGGCATTGCAGTCTACCCCCAAGCGATCTACTCTGGTCGAGCATCCTACACCGCTCTGCCAAGTTCTCCGATCGCGAACGCTTCCACACTTGATGCATCGTCATTGGCCTTGGCCGGAAATGTCTGGGCAGCGGTTTCTGCAGGTAACAGCCGAGTCATCCTCTGGAATTCGGTCCCGGATATCAGCCAACTGCCTCAGACCGTTTCTGGTCCTCTGTCTCTTTTGAACTTGCAGTCTAGTGCATGTTCTCCGCCATGTTCCGGAAATGGTGTATGCTCTGCCTCGGGTACCTGCACCTGCCCGACTGGATTCAACGGGACTTCCTGCGAGTCGTGTGCTCCCGGATATTTCGGACCGACATGCAAAGCTTGTCCTTCAGGTTGCGAGACTTGTGACCAGGGTATAACCGGCACCGGCCGTTGTCTCTCTTCTATCGTGACCAACTCCACGTCGAGCTGTAATTGCATCAATGGAGAGTGTGGTGCCAATGGCCAATGCACTTGCATTCCAGGCTGGACCTCTGCGTCAAACGGTACTAACTGTGCTGTGTGTGCGTCTGGCTTCTTCCTTACATCGAATGGTAACTGTGAAGGTGAGTACATTGGAAACATGATGAAACGCATGGTCTTGACCTTGCCACAGTTTGCTCTCTCGGTTGCGCTGAATGCGCAAATGGTTCTGGCGACTGCATCAACTGCAATTCTGGTTTTACCCAAGACTCTGGCGACCGTACACTTTGCAAGTCTGTTCAGCAAACTTCCGGCGGGACCGCGTGCCCTTCGAGTAGTTACAGCTCTGGGACCTCTTGCCAACCCTGTGCCCCCGAGTGTCAGACGTGTTCAGGACCCGCAGCGAGCAACTGTGTTATTTGTGCTTCCGGCACTTACTCTTTGAACGGTACTTGCGTGCAAACGAATAACGTCGGTGTTTGCCAGGGTTCAAATCTCATTGCCAACAACAATAAGTATGAGTGCGACAGTGAGTATTGTGTTCCTTTTCTCTTAGATGTTGACTGCCCTGTGTTTGCAGGCTGCGGGCCGAAATGCACTTCCTGTCAAATCCCGAATTTTAACGTCGCATCAACCTTCAACGAGGTCCAGTGCACTGGTTGCTTGCCTGGTTATGTTCTCTACCAGGGAGCTTGCGTGCAGAGTTGCCCTTCGGGGACCTTCCTGTCTCCCACAGATAACCTCACTTGTACAGGTTCGTGCGCAAAAAGTAATCCTTGTGCATGTTCACTTATTTTTAACCTACAGCATGTTCTTCGTCGTGTGCTAGCTGCTCTGGAAGCCCCAATTACTGTCTAACCTGTAACAACAGTCTGCTGGCGTCTGGCGGCTCCTGCGCTAGTTCGTGTCCATCCAACACTTTCAGCTCTTCTGGCAGCTGTGTCACCTGTCACCCGGATTGTGCAACATGTTCCGGTGGATCATTTAATCAATGCACGAGCTGTAACAAGAACCTGCCAGTCCTCACGAATGGCCGTTGCCTAGCTACCTGCAGCCAAAACCAGTACTTTGACACGACGTCTTCCACATGTCAGTCGTGCGACGGCAGCTGCGCCAGCTGCTCGGGTTCAGGTCCGAATAACTGCCTTGCCTGTTCAAGCTCTGGTCAAGTCCTCCGCGGGGGAACCTGTGCCGCTGCCAATTGCAACAGCGGAACCAACGTCATCTCAGGTCTTGGCATATGCCTCTCCGAACTCATACTCTCTTCGTCCTCCGGGTCCCCGACTATCCCGGGCATCTCGACCCCCACGAGCAATGCAAGGCGATCTTTGGCCTGGTGGGAAATTCTGCTCATGGCGCTCGGCTGTGCATTCATTTTTATTGCGTTGTTGTATTTGTGGCGTCGCCATGCCCGGAAGCAACGCGCAAAGGCGACGGCAGCCTTTGCTTCCGCGAAGGCCCTGGACCGCAAACCCAACTGGAGAATGCGCCTGAGAAAGCTGTTTGGTTGCTCTCCGGCCGATGGTCGTCCAGACACTGAGGAGATCGCGCTGTGGAAACTACACGCTGCAGAGGAGGCGCGACACAATCATGAAATGGAGAAAATCATCGAGTCGTACACGACGGGTTCCCCGCAGGAGTCTCGGCTGGGCGAGTCGCATGATTTTGAG
>JBBPOL010000095.1:0-21592 GCA_038091435.1 Leccinum variabile | reverse complement strand
ATCAAGAAGGATATGCATGGCCAGCTATCGTTGGAGGCCACGTTGGTAGCATTTCATTGTGTCCTGGGCCGTCATGATGGTTCAAACTTGGTGGACGTGACCATTTAACTATTAGATTGTATACATGTCACGAAGAAGGTGGATACCATATTATCGTATGTCTAATCACTAGGCTGACTTCTCCAATATCTACACAGGTGGGACACTTCACAATGAATAATGTGGAGAATAATGATTCAATGATGCAAGCACTCAAAAAACTACTGAAGAAACACGATATTGTGTTTGACTGCAAAAACTGACACATCATTGCTAAACTTCATGTTATGCTAAAAAGGCCAACTACCACATACAAATTAGATGTACATCTCTTGTCTGGCTGTTTATGAAATCCAGCTGTCTGACTTTGAAATAATAGGAGCATGGACGAAACAGGAGAAGAACACATTCAGCATGAAATAGGCAAAAAATTGCAGTAATTGACAGTGACTACATTAACCAATCAGAATGCTTGTATTGCTCAGCGGGTTTTTTCCACCATTTTGATCATATCTCATTCAGATCAGATCTGATTGATTAGATTATTGCACCATTAGAATCAGACAAACAGGGCCGTAGTACAACTTTTCTGGTGAAACTAACAAGGAAGAATGAGTTTCCTTTTTGGAAACAAGTTTTTGCAGCTTTGGATACTGCCCTTTTCTTGACAGGGGCTTCTGCCTCAACCATCTATATGATTACATAATCAGAAAGAGTACGAAATGCAGCCTACTCCTACTACATTGCCATTTTGGGAATCTCACTCATTACATGTTTTCCTTCTCATTTCCCTGCTTTCCCCTAGCATTATACATTGTTTGAGTGTATAAACATAATATGTATATATGCTGTAATAAACCATTCCCACGACTTAAATGAGGCTTTACATGGTTGTATGAGATGGACAAAAAGATAGGGGGGAAAACAGAAAACATGTTCACATTTTTGACCCTTTCAACATAGAGCCTTTGCAAGTACATCCCCACATTCCCTTCATATATATCTACAATTCATCAGAAGGACTTGGGACTGGGATAAAAAGCCTGTAATGTTATGAGATGTTTTATGTTATTACATGAGATCTATAAGTTGTATTTTCAATTCTCATGTTATTATACTAAATATTATCACCCATATTATCACCACAAGTAGACATGTATCAATGTCATATAGAAGTTGACCAATTGTGGAGTCATGATGGGATTTGTACACCTACTTGACATGTAACTCAAAAATGAACATATCTACTCTGGATCTACATAAAATCATGTTAATATTAACTCACATGAAAGCCAAGCATCACTACTACATTTTCACTGCTTAGATTGCCAATCACACAGTAGTAGATATGGAGTGGTTCAATGACTTATTGATGTTGCAAACAATAATTTATTACATAGCCCCACCATAGAACTCTGGTAATATACTTCATCATAAATGGCTAGATTGCAGACTCTGGGCATATTTATCACAATTACATCACCGCCATGGAGAAAGGTGTAGCTGTACTTATCGTCCTAGATGAGGCTACCACCAGTGATTCGTCTAGAGGAAGACAATGTGAGCATAGTGAATGTTACTTTGGGTGATTTCACCCTCTTTTGATCGATTTACTGCGGTATAAACTTTCTGGCGCATTGCACTACTTCTAACAATCACCATTGGATTTCCCATGGTTGATAACCTTATCAAACCTTTCCCCTCGAAATGATAGACCCTACAACCCCATGGTCAATAACCTTATCAAATGTTTTTCCTCGAAGTTCTAGATCCTTGTGTTTGCTCTACATTGCTCTACACTTCTTTTCTTCGAGTTGTGATTACTTTTCCCACACTTCTGGATGATTGTGGCTGATTGTGGCTGCCAGTTGTTGCAGTGTTCTAACTACTTGTTGTACTTGAAATGTTTGTATAATATGACTGTAGACGAGTGAATATCATAGGTTCACAATGTCGATAGTATATACTTGTATATTTCAATATGACAGTGATTATTGTATAATATATCATATCTGGCCCAAAATATCTTAATCAAATGTGGAAAATCACCAAATATTATGGAATGTACTATAATAAATAGGGGGTGGCTGCTGTACATTGTTGCAACCAGACTTGTTGCCTGAACTCAGAGAGATGGCTTATCAGGAGAGGTTAAGGGCTGAGGGCTGAGGGCTGTAGCATAGAGCACTCACCGAGGCAGGAACAGACAAGGAAACCATCATGGACAATGAAGCAAAGGACTATCTCATTTGCTTGCCGACAACTCCTTCGAAGCAATGCTATCCGCAGCGCACATTTTTCTATCCCCACTATCTTCTATGCTCAACTACCTGCTCAGCTTCATTGATCCGAAAGTCTATAATGAAGTAAATCAATCAAAAGTGGACGAAATCACCAAAAGTAACAATATGAGCATGCTCAGTGGAGTAATTCAAATTTAGGTATATATCAGTTTCCAATCACTTTCTTCTTCTTCCTGAGTTGTCTGCCCACCATCAAATAGAGCACCAGGCTCTGCATAAATTCCTCATCAAGATGGAATTCAAGAGAACAGTCTCGGATCCAGGTATTTATATTAAATACATCGGAAAAGAGAACATTGTTTTGTTGTTTATGTTGACAATGTTCTTTTGATGGGTAATGATCTGACGATGCTACTTCTCAAGCACATAGATATGTTTGTACAGCAATGGGATTCACGGATTCTTGGCGATGCCACAGAATATCTGGGCACGCCTTCAGAGATTGCAAGAAAGGAACTCTGAGACCAGACCAAATTGCCTACACTGAGAAAGTAATTAAATATTTCCAGCTAGAAAATGCAAAACATGCACAAACTCCACTCTCTTCCAGATACATTCCGAGTCCAAATGAGCACAAAAAAGATCCTAAACACAAATCCCGGTACTAATCCGTGATCAGATCTCTTTTATATATCATGTTTGGAACACGTCCTGACCTTGCTTATTCCATGATAAAAATGTCACAGTTCTCAGCAAATCCATCCGAGGATCATCTCAACCAAGTAAACCCGCAGTCATAGCAACTGTTGCATGTCTTCGAGTACGTCAAAAGCTTGCACATAACGGAACCTCCATTCAATTATTTGGAGTGAGGTCGAGGTGATGCTTGGATGTTCGGATGGGAGGTAAAGCTTGTAGGTGTCCGGGCATGACTTGACGGGTGGCTCAGCTTGATTTGCCTAGTCTTCTTGGTCTTTGACATGTTGCCGTGCCACCAATGGCATATAGAGGATCTGTGCTGATGCCCAACTTTCGATCCGTCGCTGTAGGAGATTCATATGTAGTTGTAGCCTAGCTTCGTGTAGATCGGTGTCCTGCACAGCCAAAGTCATCACCGTAGGTTGATCTGACATGTATGTTTCATTAACTTACGGTATGCTAGATGCCAGGAGCGAAATGGACAATAACTTGAAATGAGCAAGAAACATGGCTATCTGCTTACTATGAGAAATACTACGTACCTTGCATGCCGCCTCGCAATTACACTGATTTTAAACCGGTATTCCATGAGGCATAGTTCAAATTCTGGCCTGAGCAAGCGGTGTTTCGCAAAAAGCTTGGTTCTGGACCCATCTCAGCCACTTTCTCCGGCACAAGAGTCAGAACTTGGTGATATAATTGAAATACACAAAGACATTGTTATGATTGTCTCCTGAGTTCACCCTATGTCTTTTCTCTCTCTCTTTTTGTTTCGCTTATTGTCTTTACTTTATTTTCACATTGTATCTTAGATCTCGGGCAATTTTGTGTCTCGTTTCACATCAATGACGATCCAATCCTTCCCTATCTTCATTTCTGTTATCTCTTTCCGAGTTTCTCTGATCCAATGACTCTTGATGATGTCTTCGCTTCATCATACTTTTGTCATCCTTTGTCATTGTATAACCAATCCTCCGAAGCTCCTTACCTATCCATAACTGCGGATGACTCACCTCTTCCATATGATTCCATCATATTCCATCTCAGTAGTACTTAAGGACAGTCTCATCATTTGTAACCTCAAGCTAGAGCTACTTGGAATCCCACTGAGTTCTCTGCCAACCCTCGAGTCCCTTTGCCCTCAGTCCCTTCGAGTCTCTGCCCTCTCGGGTGTATCTATCATCTTCAAGTGAAGTGACTCTTCATGAGATCCTCCTCATCAAATACCTCAGTCTCCTTTGTCCTTCGAGTCTTGCCAGCTGTTACGCTTGCTCGACTAACCCCTCATCCTTAGTCTTCGTCTCACCTCCAAGTCTACATTCGACCCTATCTGGGCCAGCTGTAACAGATGTGAGTTTTAAATGCTCACCACAAAACAGCGGGGTTTGATCTTGAAACTTTGTAGCAACTGATTATATAGATGAGGTGGCGGGCTAACAAGTCTTGTCGAGAAAGAGAAGGAGCGAAGACAAATCTCTTTCTGAGCCTTCAATCACAGAAAGTGAGGATGGAGCTCCGTCGCAAATTCACGAAAGATGGCTGGCTCATTCCTCTTGCTTTCCTCTGGCCATATAAATTATCTGAGTGTATAGAATGCTATAATAAACCATTTCTACAACTTAAATGAAATTTTACATGGTTGTAAGAGATGAGGGAAAAATAGAAAATATGTTCGCATTTTTTACTCTTTCCACATAGGTGTTTAAATATGAACATGTTTTTTATTTTCTCCCAATGTTGCCAAAACCTCTGGGTTCTGTTTCCATAACAAGCTGACCTCGAACTTCTAGCATAGCTCATCAACTTATGGTGCAGACACAGGCAAGCGACAAAAACAAGTGGATAATATCTGCTTACTTGATATTCATCACTGAGGGCAAGACTACCACCGGAAATAGAGATCAGCACACTCCGTTGTCTATTCAATGAGGCCCATCATGAAGCTGTCAGTGACATAGCACAGGCAGAACACAAGCTATTTATGCACCAGCAACAGAATGCTGACAATTCCCAAGATCTGCCAGGTCTGTCAATCACCACATAACCTCAGCAAGCCAACTACAATGGAAACTTCAGAGGTGCATATGAAAAGCACCACCAATGTGCCAATTTCTAAACTCTGCTAGGTCCATCAGTCAAGAAATTTTCTAAAATTCAGATTGCCAATGTTCTCATTTTTATTATTGGTATCAACTATAATTGATTATTATTATTATAGCTTTGTTTGTTGATGCTATGAATTCTGCTCCAGTACATAACTGTAAAATCTGTTCAGACATGCAGCAGAAACTTTTACATTGGTCTTCATGAACAGAGATTCACCATAACCACGGAACCCAATGAAGAATTAGTGATGGAGACTTTCAAACTTGGGTGCACCTCATCCATGAGCATTCAACAAACTCATTATGGCCCAGAAGGAGCATGGCCTTTGGCACATGACAAGTTCACATTTGGCTTTCTATAGCTGTAGTAGATGGATAATTTATTATTTGTACTAGTCAAGTGATCCTACCAGACAGCATACACCCATCTATTTGATTCAATCTTCAAGACTCACCTTATCAAAGAGCTCCAGGAGGTAACTGATAGATTTGCTATAGGTCATTGCACCTTGTCAAGAACCCACTTCAAGTTGATAGGCAAGAATTTAGGCTTCTCTCTGTTGACGAATGAGTTGGAGATGTGGAATCCTAGGATCCTCAAAATGGTATGGCTAAGATGTTTTCCATGGAATAGCTGCTAGTAGGAACCAGGTCAGTGGCAAGTACAAATAAGTGAATTATTTATTCTGTATGAAAGTTTAGTTAGTTACTGGAATATAATTTTCTATAAACTATTTGGCCATGAAGTGTTTCATCAAATCTTCAAGGCAGTAGCTTGCAAGACCAATTACTTAGGCTGTTTCCACTTTGTGGATAGGTTTGGGACTTTTGTTTCTAGGATGACCATTGAAACAGGAGCAACTATTTGTGGTTGGGTAAGTAAGCTATTGTTTTTTAACCTCAGGTTCAGCTTGCTAATACTACTTAATATGCAAGCTCATAGCAGCCCTAATGGAGTATAGAGTGGAAAGTATTCATGTTCCAACAGACTGCAGTGACTCAAAACGTCATGTGAAGAACATATATGGCTTTGTTAAAGAGATAGAGTTTGAAGTGGGTCCATCTGATATTCCTTTGGCTGAAAAAATGATCTGACACCAGAAGTTAACTCAATTTCTTGCTCTATGATAGAGTTGTTTCAATTCTTATTTCATTATACTCAATAGTTATAGCCTATTCAAGAATCACTGGAACAAACATAGCCCCATAATTATCTTCATCCTTGACAAGTTCATTTTAAATTAGCAAATATTAGCTACTATTGGTATCATAACAATTTGAAATGAAAAGTACTCACACATTGGTTCCTGAAATATGACCAAACACACTGATGCTTATTGCCAAAGACTTGATGTCGAGCATAATCTATATGGTCTTTGAGCTTTGGATTATAAATTTGTGCCTGCACTACTTTGTTTACATGTAGCCATAGATCATACTTGCTTGGCTTGCTTCCATATTAGAAGAGTTCTGGTATCTTCACACTATCTCCATCTGCATGCCATAACTTCAAAGAGTTTCATTCATCTTCCTCTGCAATTCTATAAATTGATTTGTAAACATTATCCTGACCACCAACCGGTGGTTGTCCTTTTGCATCCATTGATGCTAAGATATGCATCAATTCATCGACTTGTTTCCTTGCCATTTCATTGCAATAAAATATAAAATCAGCCAATTCAAAATGAGCATAGCTTTTAGATGTGCCATGTATCACATTCTTTTGGCTAAGGATGGGTAGTGTGTATTACTGTCCTTGGGTTTGATAGACAATATATAATATCCACACAAAGTATTGAAATTTCATGAACTTACTTTTCATTTTGTGTTTTGGTGTCTAGCTTTGGATGAATATTGGTTTGAAATAATATGAGAGTATATTACTGCAGATTAAACATAATGTTTTGTTTGCCTTGATTCATGCAAAATTATATGTTTGCTACTCACTTCAAAGCCTGAGTTGGCAAATGGCCATCTGATACCTTGACAATTTTGATACTGTAACTATACATGAGCTTACTTTCTAGTCTGGTATTTAGCTTTGAGAGAATGTTGGTCTGAGATAACACAACTGTATATTATGATTTGTTTGCCTTCAGTTATAGTAGATTTATCAGTTTGTTACTTACTTTGAACTCCTGGAACATGCTCTGGCAAATTTTAATTTGAATGCAATATCTATAAAGTTGCCATGCTACTATGCACTTACTTTGTTTCTTGTCTTGTATCTAGTAGCATCAAGAGAATATTGGTCTGAATATCAGAATGTATTAATACAGGACAGATGTGATTTTTTTTTCTTGATTTATAGCAAATTTCTTTCTTTGTCAGTCATTTTTTGTCTGGTGCTTGCTTTGAGTATAGCTCTGATGGCCCATGTCTATGCTTTTGTTACTCTATGGTTACTACCCAAAGGAACAAATAAAGATGCTCAGTGGAAATAGAGCCACCACAATAAAAGACCATAAAGATGATTTGTGAGGCCACATGATGTTGATAATATGGTCCAAAAAAGTAGTGTTGGAAGAACAGTGACTGGGTTGGTGCATATAGTACAAGTTCATTAGTTAATATATCATTTGCTTAAGTACTATTGTAACTATTGATTATAATATGACTAAATCAGGAGAATCACTAAATGATCTCGAGGGTCAACACATTACATTAAAGAAGTCTTACTGAGGATACAAACTTCTCTGGTGTGCAGCAAGGACTACCAAAGATATACAATGAAGTAGAAGACTTATTCAAGGGTGAGAAGCTGAAGGATGAGCAAGTGTTTGTAGGAACTAACACTGAAGATAGCATAGAAGTACTTATTGTACAGAGTGTTTGTACATATGTATTCTGGAAGGTGTTATGCAACTCTATGGAATATTCCAGAAGAAAAAATAAATGGAATTAGTAAATAGCATAACCATCTTATCATACCAGTAAGCCATATGAGTAATAGGACTTCGGATTATTAGTAGTACCCAATAACACATGTGTCATTGATGTCATATGAAGATAAGTAAGATGAATAAACATTAATGACTAAGTTAAATAAGACATTGAAGTCTTAATCTACTAGTCAAGAATCATAGTAGTGGAATGAATAGAATACCACTGATTCAATACACATGATAGAATTCTTTTGTCGAAAAGGAGGCTGGAGGAAAACCCCTCCTCATGGCATTTTGAGCAATCCATGACTACGCCATGGACACAATCAAGATCTCAGATAAGCAGACCTCACTCATCCATAATGAAGCAAATAACGAGTGCCACCAACTCATCATGGGCTCGAAACAAACACTGGATATCAAACAATGAGATCACGTATTGAAGGGAACTAACCTAAATCTCCCCCTGAGGCGATGTATGAATAACAAACTGACTGTAGGGATATAGTCAGTAAGTGTAAGGAGTTTGATGATAGGCTTGACCCTAAAGGGTAGACGGTGTTGAACAAAGGACCGAAGGTAGTCCAGAGGTGCTGAGAGCAACCCAATCATAGTCTGATGAGGAGGACAGGTAGTCCGGTGCATTGGCAATGCAATAGACAATAACAGGAGCTCTGTAGTAAGCTATGAGGTGAAGGAGAGCAATTCAAATGTAGAAGGTAAGTTGTAGATTCCATTGATCGAAAGATGTCTATCTAAAACTAGATATAAGTTCTCCCGGCATTCCCGGGACTACGTAGCTACATCAAGAATAATATAGCAATTACTAAACAAAATGAAATGAAAAGGATAAATGAGAACAAGGTAAAATAGGAGTTGCCAGTCTGCAACAAACACAGACCGGTCTAAATGACTCTAGTCCACATGTAGTGTACAGGACTAATAATTG
This sequence comes from Leccinum variabile, assembly GCA_038091435.1. NCBI lineage: Eukaryota > Fungi > Basidiomycota > Agaricomycetes > Boletales > Boletaceae > Leccinum > Leccinum variabile. Next base: position 12,672 of record JBBPOL010000095.1, on the reverse strand, counting down.
ATATAATGGGAAGGAGGTCCAGACTGAAAAAGGGGGGACCAGAGATACATAGGAGTGAAGGGAGAACAACTTACCATGCCGTGCTCACGTTCACAGGTTCATAAGGTGGCCTTCAAGATAATTCACTCCACTACCAAGATCTTGCTGGCGTGGAAGCAAATCTTCAAGGAGTTGAAAAAAGCTGTGACATTGTTACTACGTGACGTGGTGACACAGTGGAACTCAACATTCAACATGCTCGAGTATGCACTCAAGCATCGCAACGAGATCAACACAATTATGCAACACTGGGATCATGGTTTGAGGAGGTTTGAAGTAGGGGATGAAGAATGTCCCAACTATGCAACATTTTGAAGGTGCATTCATTATGCTTTATTACACCTTCAGGCTTGCTTCATTCCACCACGGCAATTAGATCCTCAAGGATGCCACCTTTTTGTTCATGCTCGACACCCAATCTCACCATGGTAATCCCCACCATGGATCACATCAATGAAGTATGGACAGCACAATCATTTGATCTGACATACTCTGCTGCCATCTGAGGCTCACTCAAAGTGGCCAAGTACATGCTCAATTGTTACTATGACCTAACAGACAGCTTGGATGTCTACTGGATAGCAATAGGTACGTCTTTGGCCATTTCGGATGCTGTGCATCAAGTACCTAACCATTGTGCTACAGTTTTACACCCCCATCATAAGCTGAATTACTTCAAGAACGCTCTCTGGGAGGAGGATTGGATTGATACTGCCGATATCCTTGACCAAAATACCTTTTCACACTCATATGTGGATTATTAGGACACAGAGTCAGACATTGAGGTTGTCAACGTTGACGCCGGTCAACAGGTTCATCATTCGTAACCTCTACTACTAAATAGACATGTGCTCGACTAATCTGTTACCTACAGAGCACAAACTTATTTGATAACCTGCCTGTGCTGGCCCTGCTTATGATCAGAAAATACACCACAATCATCATCTTTAAAGGAAGTCATGGGGATGTGAATGTAAGAGATCGGCCATTTCTTGTAACTGTTGTGGTAGATGCCTTCATCGTTCAACTTATGATTAGAACTAGATTAGTGTTGTATGGATGTCACTTGACTTAGAGTGCTCACCAGCTTCATGAGATGCACCGGATTTTGGGCCACCATTGCCTTGCCAGCCGCTTCTCCTTGCATATCTGTCCATATTGCATTTTGGCCTTGGTGGAAGGTGCAGAGATTGGCTTGGTTGACCTTCAAATCAAGATCAAATGTAGTCAGTATCCTGGTGACCAAAAACTGGTGCTCAATGAGAGGCAATGCTAATGGAGATAGTATTGATGTTGGACTTGGAGATGGACCTGAGGCAGCGGGAGAAGAGATGGAGGTCTGAAAGCCTTGGACTCATGACTGTAGAACACCTTGAAGAACTTTGTATGATATAGTAATCTCACTGGCATGCTCCGGAATATTTCCCTTGCATGAGCTCCAAGTTCTCTGGTGGCATTTAGGTAATAAAAATGCACTGTCAATGTTAGTCTTCAAGTTCCCTCTTTAATTCAATGTTTAACTCACTTCATTTGGAGACCCCCAAACAGCTTATCCGACGTCTCCAGATTTGTGCAAGACTATCCCACCTGATCGAGGTATCAAATCCGATAACTGAATAGTCAAAAAAGGAGACACTGATTAGGATGTGCAAACATTGGAGTGGTACGGAATGGATATTGAAAGAATGAGTGCAGACCGACCCGGTATGGTGAAAAGTTGTCAGGTAAATTGCCGATCCAAGAAGAATACAAGAGACTTGATGATGGCCATCTTGCACACCCAATAGATAGGATGCTTTTCCAGCAAATTTTCCACCTTGGAGTTCACCTGAGACTTGATTCCACAGAATATTATGACATGTTTCCAGGTATGGTTGCTGGTGCTGTCGAGAGCTTAAAATAACAAGTAATGTCAGGTTTCCTGACTGCGGATGAACCATCCAAGAGTTTAGTCAAGGATTAGGCATTCCATTCACTGCGTAAATGTGAACTAAAGTGAGCTGTCCAAGTTGGTGCTAAGAATGAAAAGCAAAAGACTCACAAACACAAAACAGTATATTTTTTATGTATGGCAGCACATATACTATTGAAGAACTTCACGACCTTTTTCTCATGATCCGAGAGCCTGTTTGTGGTAACCACAGGATATCAAGTCCATTTTCCCTTTATGTAGTGTTCTGTAGGAGTAAAAAGTGTTCAGGGAACATGTATGCTAGAAATGTGGCGCTGTCTTGCTGCTGAAAAAATTGTATGGTGCTCTTATATATGGAGGTACCATCCTCCAATCATTTTGGAGGTGATCTGACCAAAATTGAAGCCGCGTGGGAAATCAATCAAAAACATCAGAGACTTTGAAAACATGTCATTGTGAGCTCCACAATGCATATCAAGGCATTCTGAGTTGTAGAATATGTTTCTATGATGTGTCTGTATCCAAAACATGCACCAGACTCATGTTCTATTTTTCTCCTACGGAAGCACTTTTCACAGTGTGATTCATACATAGTGTACAGTATAGTATGCATGTTTGCAATCTTTGCATTGTGGTTGTATAGATCATGATATGCACATGTCATCATATGCTTTTATAAATAGGATCAACATATCTTACCACTTATAATACTCAAATATGCAATATGGAGCTCACAATGTCATGTTTTTCAAAGTCTCCAATGTTTTTTATTTATTTCCCATGCTGGTCAAGATGTTGTTTCACTCCTCCTGGCTACACATTTGGTTGGAATGTCTTCAAACTGATTGGAGAGTTGTAGCTATATGTATACCAAGCCCATTCAGTTTCCCTGACCATATGTGCAATGTTCTATTTTCTATCTCCTAAATACTGAAAATCTCGAAAATGGTGATTTGAAACCTTGATCAGAGCCAAGTCAATTATGTGAGGTGATATAACTCAGAATAATGAATGTCAAATGATGTTCCATGGATTTTGCAAGTCATCAGTGCCACCCATGATATCATTTCAATGTTTCGATGTTTTTGATGTATTTCCCACGCTTCCAGGAGGCTTCTTTGGCTCCTCCTGCCTTCCATTCTTGGTGGAATGTATTGAAACTGATGGAAGGACTGTATCTATATGTTCCTCACAGTGCCATGGATTTGCCCTGACAATATGTGCGATATATTATTTTCTATTCCCCAAATGCTGGAAATGTTGAAAATGGACCCATCAGAGATCCCAGTATATTAGCTGAAGTGATAGATCTCAGGAGAATACATGTAAAAATATGTCATCAATATTTTCGAGCCATCAGCATCCTGGATGTGTTTGCATTGAGCAAAAAAGTGTCAGGAGGAGAACATTTCAGGCTTTTATCCCAGTCCAAATTCCTTCTGATATGTTGTAAATATATATGAAGGGGAATTGTGGGGATGTAATTTCAAAGGCTCTATGTTGAAAGGGTCAAAAATGCAAACATGTTTTCTGTTTTCCCCCCTATCTTTTTGTCCATCTCATACAACCATGTAAAGCCTCATTTAAGTCGTGTGAATGGTTTATTATAGCATATATACTATGTCAATACACTCAAACAATGTATAATGCCAGGGAAAAGCAGGGGAATGAGGAGGAAAATATGTAATGAGTGAGATTTCCAAAATGGCAATATAGTAGGAGTAGACTGCATTTGGTACTCTTCTTGATTATGTAATGGTTTTCTCTGAATGGAATACATCCTCATGGAATGCACGCTGGCACCTATCTCCTCTTGCTGACCCACCTCTGCCTGGCTCTCTGCTTCCTATTCCCAAAAGTCTCCGGTTCACTCTGAATGAAATGCACTCTCATGGTATGCATGCCTATCTCCCCCTGCCGACCAAATCTCCACTTGGCTTTCTGCTTCCTATTCCCACAAGTTCCCACTGGTTTACTCCAAATGAAACACACCCTCACGGAATGCACATATATCTCCCCCTGCTGACCCAACCTTTGCCTGTCTTTTTGCTTCCTATCCTCAAAAGTCCCTGGCTTGTTCTGAGGCACTGAGTCAGGCTGGTCTATTTCCCACAGGACACCTCTTGCCTGGTGCCACTGGCTTTTCTCTTTCTCATAATTCATAAATTTCTTTATTTGGTGAATCTAATATCACTACTGGCATACATCGGCGGAGGGAGGAAGATGAGAATGACCTGACATACCTTCCTCCCCAACACATCAAATGACCCAAGATTTATGCCAAAGAATGCTGCAACGACCTTCAAATTCCAGATGCCGAAGTGCTAAAATTCATCAAAGTATGTTGGCTATTCCTAGGCTATTCCTCACACTGTCTATAACCCCTGCTGCAGTCTGCAGACCTCTTTTGTATGCTCGTAGACATCAAGATGATGCTTATCAAAAACAAATTCAACAGTAAGGCCAACAAGCTCCAAGTTCTACAGGAGACAATCTCATCAAAGGACTTTAAGGTGAGGAGGCCTTTTTTGTTCATCACTCAGGCTTGTCTCACAGCTACTTAGAGTAGCCTCCACAACCGCCTGTTGGCATGTATGCTTTCTCCAAATTTTACAGCATATGTTACCAATACACAACACCATATCATTGTCGTCATTGCTCCTTCTTTCATAGCTACCTTACTAACTAACCTTTTGAAGAACTTTATTCTGCAAAATCTTGACGTCTTCAAGATCCCAGCAGGTATCTTTGACAATGTAGAACTTTGTAGCTCTCTCGGCAGGACTGTAACAAAAATACTCACAACAATCCGCTTGCACATCAAGACACAGGCAGGTCTTCTCCGCATCCACCTCAGCATCCCACGCTGAACCAACAGAATTAGTTGACAATGTCGATCGCGAAAGGAACGTGCATCATTGATGTCACCTGGGGTCTGGCACAGTCTTGCTTTGGGATGGAGGTCGAGGCACCTCACTAGGCTCAGATGGCCTTTTGAGTAAGGTTTTTTTTGCTTATTGTCTGAGGATTGTTCTGACTACTATGTTCTGTATATAGTGCTGATGCCTCTGGCTCTTCCTCATCGGATCAAGTGACTACAAGGTGGCTTCTACTAAAGATGAGTTGAACGATAGCAAAGACCTCCCTTATGTAGATGATCAACCCATCCCTGAGATGTAGCAGCCAGCCACTGAGGATACAGATGCCAACTTTGATATTGACACCCCGGGCAAAGGACCTGATGAGTTAAATGAATAGATGAAAGTGATTTGAGATTTGGGCTTGAAGGGAAGCGCGTATGGTTTCAGTGGCACACATTTTTGGAACTACATAGATTACATGCTGAATCTCCTCTGGGAGACCGTTCACAATGATGGCAATACGAAAGAAGAAGGGGATGCAGTGGCTAACAAGTGGATTTCAATTCATTCATATTACCAGTTTCTGACTTATTCCCCTGCAGTATCATCGTTCTCATATTGCAAAATGACCTCGCCAAAATCCTGGGCAGCCTGAAGAAGAGTGGGAAGCTTCTGCCTGTCATCAATCCCCAATGGCAGACCACCATCCAAGAAGGGCTCATCTAGTAAAAATCCTGCTCTGTTTTGTTTCTCATTCACTGTCTACATTGTACTACAGCTGTACCATTGTATTTGTTCCCCATCATTTATGGTTGTAGTTGTTCCCCAGTGTGTCCTGTTTTGATCATCTACACTAGCATATCCTGTTCTGACTTGTCTTCTGTATGCAATAAATTTATGATGTGCACATTTGTGATATGTGCTTCATATAAATTTTAAGCGCGAGGAGTATAATTTGATCATTATGCAGGCTACCTCTTAGCATACATCATATGCCATAAAATAAATTTCATTATTGTATACATATCTAACTAAGTATTGCCCTGGAATAATTTGGCCACTGTTCACTTGATATCACGGAGTTGTTATATTAAATTTACCATTGCAATGATTGACGAAAGATATTGTCCAGGCATAGCTGTAATACTGGCAATCTGGTCATGCTTTCAATTGGCCATGTACTCCTACTATATTGCCGTTTTGGGAATCTCACTCCTTAAATGTGTTTTTCTCCTCATTCTTCAACTTTTCCCTGGAATTATTACATTGTTTGAGTGTACAGACATAGTAGATATGCTATAATAAACCATTCCCACCACTTAAATTAGGTTTTACATGATTGTATGAGATGAACAAAAAGATAGGGGGAAAAACAGAAAACATGTTCACATTTTTTATCCTTTCAACATATGGGTGTAAAGAGTACATTCCCACATCCCCTTTATATATATCTACAACATATCAGAAGGACTTGGGACTGGGATAAAAGCCTGTAATGTTATGAGATGTTCTCCTCCTGACCTTTTTTGGCTCAATGCAGTCATACACAGGATGCTGATGGCTCAGAAATATGGGTGATATCATTTTGTATGTACTTTGCTGAAAAGCCTCTGGGAGGACTGTATCTATATGTCCCTCACAGTTCCTGGAAGTTGCCCTGACAATATGGAAATCATATAAATGGCATGAAAGCTGTCTAGGGATGTAATTTTGAAGCCCCCATATTGAAAGTGTCAAAAATGAAATGTGGATATGTTTTGTGTTTGAGCCTCTATTGTTAATCATACCTTATAGGACCTTGCAGAACCTCATTCCAGTGATGGAAACTGTCTATTATGACATATATACTAAGTACATTACCTGAAACAATATATAAGAAGGAGGGAAAGTAGAGGAATAAAGGGAAAAAATATAATGAGACAAATTCCCAAAGTAGCCATGTAGTAGCTGCATTTGGTGCGCTTCTGAATGCTTATGTAATCACTTCAGTGTGATCCTGTGTCCAGCAATTTTCCTCTATCAAGAAAGGGGCTCCATTGTGAAAACATTTCCCAAAAAGCAATGTTGTTATTTGTCTTTGATGTCATAACAAAGTTATAGCCCCTATGTTTGTGATCTTAATTGCTCCCAAAATCTAATCCATTTGATGTGATCTGGATGAGAGATGATCAAAATGCTCGCAAAACCCCAGCAATATAAGCATTCTGATTGGTCAATATTAGCTGATGGCAATTTCACTGAAAGCAAATAATTTGCTGAAGTAATCATGCTTGAAGTGGTCTGCTCCTATTCATTTCTTAGGGATATATCAATATTTAATCTCAATCTATGGATAACCCATGTGCAAAATGTGAGGGAAGTGTATATAATCATCGAGACCATTTAGAGCTAGAGATGATGGACCAGAGTTACTGGAATTGAGAGATGCAATGTATGAATTGTGGGTAACCCCAAATAAGCTCCTGAATCCATAACTGCTCCTTCTCCACAATGTCTATAGATACAGAGGTAGCTTCACCATGTCGCTTCACATTCTTCAAGCCATTCCGAGCTTTGAAAGACATCAGCCATCCTTCACTTAGTTTGAGATGTTCATCATCTGGCACGCCAACGATGTCTGCAAACTTTTTCCATTTTTGGCAGATGATCTTGCCTGTGAGAATCAATCCCTCTGCTATTGCCTTCGAAACCCAGATCTCGGGCATCTCGGTAACCTCATGGTGCTCCGTCTGACGAATTCTTTTTTGCCGAGCACTCCGAGTTTTTGCTGGCCTCAAATGCATCCCGCCAATTCTGCTCATTTGCAACCCCCGAGGAAATTAGTGGCTGCGTGAGTCGAAGGCTTGGACATGCCTCGTCAAAATGGGCTGCAGTTTCTTTTTGTGTCACATTGTTTTCCCGATGCCAGTCAACAATTGCAATTCATTGTTCAAGAGTAGCATTCTCTTTTTTTTGTAGGCTGTACCTTTGGTTTCTTGCCACCAGCAGCTTCAGGCAGAGCATCTCCATCTCCATCATGATTTGTCACGAGATCTATAAAGAACACTCAGTCGACGGGCCAACATGCAGGAATCATTATGAAGAATGTACATTTTCGCTTTTTTAACAGGACATTCCTGCCCTTTCCTGCAAGCTTCTGCAACTTCTCAACAATCAATTTATCCTGAGAACTTAATCTTTCAAGGCCTTATTCATAGTCTGGTGCATTTTCCAAGGTGTCCACGACTCTTTCTTTGTCTACCAGATTTCTGTCACCATGATTGAGCCAATTCTGATCCACTTCCGAAATGGGCCGCCCAGCTTTCAGCTCAGAGTCAAGCTTCGCTTTACAATCCCCAATCTGATCCCGAAGCTTGGATAAGCCTTTATTTAGCACATCAATGTATTTCATGAACATTAATGTATTTCATGAAGGTGAGAACAACTGAGAAGATGGTGAGAAGTTGAAAAGGCGACGGTTTCAAGTCAGTCCTGCCATCTTTGGAATAGAAAACAACAAAATTATATAATAAAATTCCTAATATGGCATTGTGCCACATAGATGTATGAGTTATTATGTCCAAAAATGTATGGATTATGTCGTATGACAGGGTTATGGGTTATGGGTTCAAAATTACCGCAAACCAACTTGGGATATTGAAAAAGGCACGTGTTATCACAAAGTATGGGCTATACCCTGTATTGATTATATTAGAGTCGACTGTATCATCATCTATACAACTACAATGCAAAATTTGCGAAAATGCATACTATACTGCACACTATGTATGAATCTTACTGTGAAAAAGGCATTCTGTAAGAGAAAAATAGACCATGAGTATGATGCATGTTTTGAATACAGACACATAATAGAAACATATTTCTCAACTCAGAATATCTTAATAAGCATTGTGGAGCTCACGATGACATGTTTTCAAAGTCTCCAATACATTTCATACACTTTTAAAAGACATCTCTGACTCCTCCTGGCTCCAATTCCACTTGGAATATTTCCACAATAATGGGGAGATTGTATCTATATGTCCCCCAGAGTCCCATACGGTTGCCCTGACTATATGTACAACATATTATTTTCTATTCCCTAAATACTCAAAATGTTGAAAATGGTAATTTGTGACCTACCAGAGATCCCAGTAAATCAGCTGAAGTCATGGAACTCAGGGGAATACATGTAAAGAGATGTCACCTATATTTTGATCCATCAGCATCCCTCATTTGGACCGTATTGAGCAAAAAAAGGCGACCAGGAGAACATCTCATAACCTTCTGACATGTTGTAGATATATGTAAAGGGGATGAGGGGATGTACTTTTGAAGCTCCTAGGTTCAAAGTGTCAAAAATGCAGACAGGTTTTCTGTTTTGCCCCTATCTTTCTGTTCATCTTTTACAATCATGTAAAACCTTATTTAAACAGTGGGAATGATTTATTATGACATATTATATATACTATGTCTATGCACTCCATGGAACCATTGCCTTCGAAGGATGTGGATGTCCCTCAAGTGCCTTCAATGTCATATGCCATGTGATGAAGTGTGCAAATAATCTGTGAAAGTTAAAAGTTGTATTGTTGGCACACAGAAGCGATCACAGTAAAAGTTAACTTAATGTAGTGGCAGATAACGCATACATTCGTGACGGCATATGTTGGATGTTGTTCTTGGGCCACCTTGAGTGAAATTCTTTGATGCTCTAATTGCCAAACCATTGGACAACGAACATGAGCTAAGTTAGATTGAGGCTATGCTTATTTGACTTACATCATGGTCGACCTTGTGCATGATGTACATCCTGACCCTTGTGGAGTCTGTGATCCACACGACTTCACTTTCCTTCCACACCTGGTACCGCTCTTCATCAGCACATAGAGACTCGTCCTTTAGATTGGTGAACAAAAATTTCGATGCAATGGCTTTGCTTCCACTGCTGCAGATGAGAAAAGCAGTCTGATGGTTCTCTGAAGCTAAGATATGAAGTCAGGGGCACTGGTAAATAATGCTTGTTGTGAATATTTCAGTCCATATGTCATCTTCAATCTCTTTCATGAGGATTAACTCTGAATCTCATATCAGTTATTGGAACAATCATCAATCACATAGAATACCCACACCGTGGCCAGTGCATGCCTGACTCAGCAGAGTCAGCACCTCTCGGAACTTCGGTTTCCAAACAGATGAGGACTTCTCGGTGTGATGGGTGGCCAGTCATCACATGTTGAGAACATTTCACACATTACAATCATTTGTAGGTGGTGCATGATATTGTCTATGCGCAGATCTTTGTTATCTAGCTTTTGACGATATACTATGTGCAGAATGTGCCTTGGAGCTGCAGCACTGATCAGGAAAAACTACCTCCTGATAATTTCATACGAAATCATATATTTTCTGATATTCCCAACTAATGTTGTCATTTTCATGATTTTACGCAAATTATCTACTATTAGTTCAAAATTCTGGGCACTCTCTGTTACAGCTGGCCTGGATAGGGTTGGATGTAGACTTGGGGATGGGCGAAGACTAAGGACTAGAGGTTAGTCGAGCAAGCATAACGCCTGGCGAGACTCGAAAGACTAGGGAGACTGAGGTATTCGTCGAGGAGGATCTCACAAGAGTCACTTCACTCAAAGACTAAGATCACATCCAAAAGGGCCAAGGCTCGAAGGGACTGAGGGCGAAGGAACTCGAGGGTAGACAGGGAATGCAGTGAGATTCCAAGTAGCTCTAGCTTAAGGTTACAGGTGATGAGACAGACCTTAAGTACTATGAGGATAGAACAAGAAGGAATCATATCGAAGGGACATGTCATGATATCAGATGGATAATGAAGCAATGACATCATCGTGAGTCATGAGATCGATAGGGAGAAATCGGAACATAGATAGGAAAGATGAGGAACAGGGATAGGAGAGGGTTGGATCATCGGTAATGTGGAGCAAGCGAAATCGCCCGAGATCTATGATACAAGGTAAAGACAATGTAAAGGCGATAAGCGAAGCAAAAGGAAAGAGAGAAAAGACATACTATGAGTATAGGAGACAATTGTAACATTACCCCCCTTGTAGCCTTGGAGTCACCGACCCAAGCTTTAATACTCGATTCCCGTCCAGGGGCGGTCGCCATACATATTGTCGTCTGCTTCGCCGTTATAGATGTCTTCACCATTGTAGTCGTAATCTGGGGAGGGAGGACGACCGATGAGGGGAGGGTGAACAGGAGGAGGGCAAGTCCGACGAGATGAGGTAGATTCTCGAGGGGGATGAAAAGGTTTGGCAGCACGACCTCGTCCAGAACGAGCGGAGTGGTAGGAAGAGCAGGACAAGGAGGAAGAGGACGATGAAGCGGAGGGAGAGGGTTGTGGGATGTGGTGTCTTCGGAGGGGGCAGGCTCCTTGGGGATGTCCAGGGGCGGTCCTGAGACAGAGGGGACATTTGTAATGAGGGCAGTCAATGTAGATGTGGCTGAGACGGTGACATGTGAAGCACGACTTGGGGAACAGTCTATGAGTTCGATCTACTGGGAGATCATGTTCTCTGTCGAGTCGGGCTTCTACCAAGTTCATAACCGCTTCTTCTCGAGTGTTTAGGGGAAGGAATGACACTGAGGGAGTGGACGTGATGGAAGGGGAGGGTGGAGGCGATTGGTACGCAGGATCGATACCCTCTAAATGTTTCTCATCCTTGCTGGTCACTGAGACCGAGTTGTGAACTGCTTCAATGGCGTCTACTGCTGCCATAATTTCCTCTGATCCCAAAGGAGGAGAAGGGGATGGGGTGGGGACGAAAAGAGAGAGAGCCTCCGTGGGGAAGGGAAGGACTGCCTGCGGGCTGACTGCTTCGATCTCCGCTGGGATAGGGGAAGAGGGAATGGTGAGAGGGAACGAGTATATGGTCATCTCAGCCAGAAAGCGATTGATGTCAGAGACGAACTCGGTCATTCCGAGTTGATGCATGGCCAAAAGGAGGTGTTCATCGATCGCCCTATGGGCAAGGACGATTTGGGAGGAAAGGAAGGCTGCATGGGAATCGGACGAATTCCTCAAATTAGAGGCGATGCCTCCAAGACGAGAGACATGAGTAAAGGTGTTGTATAAGGAATGGAGAGGGGATTCAATGTCTGCGTAGGCATAGATGTCCCTGGTGTAGCGAGCGTCCTGTAAATAAGTGCAGAGCTTTCTCAGTTCCTCAAGGGAGGAGTCGTCAGTCCTCAGCTTACTAGCATAGAGAGGCACATCAATGGTCTGTACATGATAGACATTTGAGCGGGCAGGGAGGGGAGGAGAATCAGGACACCAGGAGATGGTGGGTTCATTGTCTAAGACCTGTGTGATCGGGGAGGAGGGAGGGGAGTCGAGATCACTCGGACCCAGAGGTGTTCCACTAAGAGGACAAGGGAGATAACCTCGAGCCAAAGAACTGGTAGGAGAAGAAGAATTGCGCAAAGATGGGGGTGGGGAAAGAGAAATGGAAGATATGGAAGAAATTGAGTCAGAAGGGACATAGCTAGACATTTGTGTGATGGTAAAAGATTGGTGTTAGGACGAAGGGTTGTTTGAGGGGAAAGCGGCGGGGTGGAGTTTCTTATATGCAAGGAGGACTTTTTTGGCGTATTTCAATTCTCGTTCAGGCATCCAGGTGTCTTCTTCGGCCGTATATCCTTTCCATCGGATCAGATAGGAGCAGTTGTGAAGGGGACCCCTGTGACGAATGATCCGGAGTATTTTGAACTCCTCTTCAGATGCTCCAGGTTTTAGGGAGGCATAGCTGATAGGTGATGGGAGATAGGACCTGAGTGATGGTAAAAGGTCCTTCACGTTTCGGAGCAAATTTCCTGGAGGTGAGGTTTCGTTTGAGGTTCTTG
>JBBPOL010000094.1:0-21596 GCA_038091435.1 Leccinum variabile | reverse complement strand
TAGTGGGGACAGCGGGGAATGGGCTGACGTGTAAGAGTAGTCTTCGGGGGAGAGTTCGCGAGGTCGTTTTTGGAAGGTCTTTGTGCGTTCCGGTGCCCAAACGGAGAGGTGGTATTGAGACTGGAGAATATTGCGAAGGCACGAAACGAGGGGCTCAGAGCGATAGTGCGACGCTCGCCTTCCCAGGAGTGAGATGATCGACGTGAGCTAGCTTCTGTTGGGACATGAATTGACATGCATGTTGTTCATATCGAACTGGATGCATACCTGCGCAGAGATCGTAAAAGCGTTGATCTTATTGAGAGGTATGATCGTGACGCGTTTCTTGAGCCTGCCCTTCTCCAGAAGGTCCTTCCCAATGCGCTCGTATTGAACAACGACATTGTATAGCTTGCCACCCGCGGCGATCTCGAGTGCCATTGCCTTGTTGGCATGTTCAGGAGGGATAGAGGTCAACGTGGTAACCAAGCCTTTGACCTTGCTACGGTCGAAAGTGGGGTAGGGTGATGTGTAGTCAAAGGTCAGGTTAGAGAGACGACTTTTGACAGCGTCGCGCTCCTGAAAGCATGTCTTAGAAAACTTCCAAGCATTGAAGGGATTGCGCTCACCTGTGTGCGCTGGTTGACTTCACCGGTTTTGTTCCTCCTCAGCGGTGCTCTGTGCTAGACGTGCCTTGGCCTCGGAAATCTGGCCCACATAACCTGGAGAGGTCGGTTAAGAAGTTCCTCCAGATCGGATTGGCAAGGGTAGCATTGGTGGCGTCATATGAGGTCATCGCGCTCTGATAGGCGTTCTCGAGCGTCCTCCAGCGAATCACGCAAGCTTTGGAGTTCGGACCGAGAGGAAGCTACCTTCTTCTGCTCCTCTTTGATATTGCCGTTCGACAACTGGATTTGAGTAGTGAGTTTCTCGAGCTCTTTGGCCAACTCTGCAACGTCTTCCTCCATCTTCTTCAACCTCCCGCCTTTTTTCCGTTCTGCTTCGCGCTTCTTGTTGATCCCTTCCCGCTCCCGATCCGCCGCATATTCCGCTGGATTGTTACACTTGCCTTCTAATATTAAATTCGACGACTACGACCACACACACAAAGGGAACGCACCGACGGCGAAGGAGAGGGCGCGCCAGGCGTCATCGCCGACGACGTCAACCAGAGAAGCTGTTCCTGACGCGTTAAAATCGATGACCACGACAACACAGGGAACGCAACGCACCGACGACGAAGGAGAGGACACCGTAGGCGTCATCGACTGCAACGACAACCGGGGACCTGGGCGTGACACGTTAAAATTGACGGCTATAACAACACACAAGGGGCGCACCGATCACCAAGGAGAGGGCACGCAGGGCTTCAGCCATACACAGTAGGCTTCATCGACGTCGACGTCGACAACCGGGAAAGCTGGGCGTAACGTGTTAAAACAAACAACTACGAAAACAAAGGTAACGCACCAAAGACAAACTCCGAGAATCTCACAGACTCTTCTCCAGAGTTTGTCGACAAATCAGCGAGAGATGAACCAGATTCAATGCCTTCGGTGGTGTCAGCTTCGGTATCGGCCGTGACGCTGTGGTGATGGGAGATGCGCCGTCTCTTTCTACCAGTATATATGGTGATTGGCCGCAATGGAATCGGAGGCTGATCGGGTAGGCGCTAAGTCAAATTGTTAGCTAGCATCAGTGTAAAGTGATGGAATATGCTACCCCTAGTCGACAGCGACAAATGTCCTTTCCATTATGGCCTTTAGCCGTCCAACACTGAAAATAAAGTGATAAGAGACCGTAAGGTCAGATGCTCGTTAAAGCGTACCGCAGCGACTTTATACTGTCCGTCGTAACGATACCCCTTAAGAGGAGCATATCGCGAGTGAGATCTCGAGGATCGAACAACTCTAATGGGATTTCCAGTGTCAAGTGTGATGTCTACAAAGGAAAAATGAGTGAGAGGTTAAACACAATGGATCGTGTTACGCACTATCAGTGCCCCGTTTCGACACAGTTCCCAGGATTGGTCCATTATCTGCGGACCAACACGAAGCTAAGAGAAGGTGCGTCAACTACACGACCGGCAAGTTTGTGGCGAGGCATACACGTTTCGGGGGTATGCTGTCGCTCCACTTCTTCCTGCCACCTGCACCTGTAGCCTGCGCACCCTGGCCTTCAGTGACGCACTGTAGGCGTCATCGACCACGACCAAACGGGAAGCTGGGCGTAGGTCGTTGAAATCGACGACCACAACGTCAAAGGGAACACACCTATGAAAACCAGGGACAGCCCACACCGGGAATCTGTGATACATCGCAGGCATGATCTACGCATAATACGAACGGTGTTGGGCCCCATCAATAACGCGCAGGGAGCGTGTCAATGTATCCACACGGAGAGCCGGAGGGTGAGGCCGGAAATCTGCATCAACGCTGATGTGACCTTGAAACCGAGTGACTTGGAGGACGGGTTCATTGTCGAAATTTGAGGATATGCCAGACATTTCGACGACGGCGATTAGTAGTTACTAGGGCGTGTAAATAATGATTCCGAGTCCGACGTCACACTGGCAAGCAAACGGTTGTCGAGAAAATTCCATAGTACACACTCGTAGTAATTATGTATCTAATTGACCTAAGGCTTTAGTCCAGCTCTTCGCCACCTGAATCTGGTCCATACATCTCATAGATATAACATGCACCGAGGCTCATCGCCACCACAGCGTAAACGAATCAGATACTCTAGCGGGAAAACGTGGGAAAATCTCGAGATTGTGACTCATAACAAGGGCGACGATACCCGACACCCGCCGCAATCTATTGCTCGTTGCCCTGGCTATAGCAGCCTCGCACGTCATATACACCTTCCAGCCATCGAAAAAAGACTGATATTTGTGAGTAACGGTGGCTGACAGCTCGTACAACGACTACTACAACGAGAAAAAAACACACGAAAACGAGCGACAAACGATGAACTTTGACCCAGCGGATGACCTCGTCCGACCGTTATCTGCAGACCTTGCCACCGTACAACCTGGCTCGTTTTTGGACGTGATGATGGATGCCACCGGTGATAACTCAGGCTTGCACCTTCCGGATCCTTCTCAGTTGTTTGCGAATGCGTTCCGCGGCCATGGACCAATGAGTGGGATCTCGGAGGGAGAGTTTACCTTGTTACCTTGGAAAATGTTCTGGCAACACCGATGGAGCTGGCGAGCGCGAATACTTGTGGAGCACATTATATGTGCATATATGTTAGTGACCAGATTACAAGGACGAATAATCGGGGACGCGATGGCTCACGTTGAAGTGAAATATGATGACGGTACAGCACGAAATCCAACGCTCGCCTAAACTCCTTTCTTACACAAAAGTTCATTAAAAAAAGACTACGGTACCATCGTAAACGCGTAAGTTCCGACTACATTGACGCCTTTCTACAGTCCCTTTGAAGTGTAGTTTTTCTCAACGCTAGAGCATGGCACGAATTCATCAGTGCTGTGTCTCATCCGGGAGAAGGTCAGACGAACGGACCTGATGTACCAGCTGAAGTCGTCCGCCACACAAAATCCGTTGTTCGCAATGATCACTTCAGTTCGACACTTGGATACCACTTGGCAGATCTGAGTGCTCTGTACGCGATCGGTGTGTGTGAGTGCAAAGCGATTTGACCCACGCAACAAAGAGACACAGTCTTACCCAGTTAGATCGACACGGAAACGAGTGATATCTTCTCGAGGGCTCTTTGCCACGTAGTCAATACTTACATTCAAAATATGGTAGATATCGAACTTTTCATTCCGAGATGATCCCATCCATTTCGGCATCTTCAATGGCGAGCGAAGCTTGGGGGGTTAGAGGACGAAAGGAAATGGAGGCCGGGAGACAGCTGTTGTATGAT
The DNA here is from genome assembly GCA_038091435.1 of Leccinum variabile. Taxonomy (NCBI): domain Eukaryota; kingdom Fungi; phylum Basidiomycota; class Agaricomycetes; order Boletales; family Boletaceae; genus Leccinum; species Leccinum variabile. The sequence goes on along the minus strand of JBBPOL010000094.1, from coordinate 17,714 downwards.
GAAGACGTCCCGTCCAGCCAAGCAATGTTACCTCGCCCGAACGAGCCATCAGCTCCTCAAAGTCTCCTTCCTCCAACGATATGTCTGTGAGTATGATGTACATTCAGGCCTGAATACGGCCACAGTGTTCATCATTTCATGCTGGTCAATATTCCTGGAATTTACATACCCGGACTGTGATATATATATAGTCTTGTCATCCATAGCATCGATCAAGTCCTCGACTAGCGAAATAGCTTCATCGTGTCTTCCGCACTGAAACAGGACGATGACCTGCATGAAACCACGTATTAATGTAAACAGCGAACAGAATAGTAGCTACGTGCCTTGATAAGCAAAACGAAATTGCTTTCGAGCAAGGAACCATTCGTGAACACGAGGTCAAATACACGCATGGCAGCGTCGTGGTCGCCATTGGCTGCGCGGGCTATTGTGATTGCAATCTGACCGATTGTGGACCGCTGAACCTCGACAGACTTGATATATGATAGTTAACGCAAGACAAAACCAAAGACAATCGAAAGGCTACCTTTTTCGCGTCATCTATGGCCAAGTTGTATCGTTTCAGGCAGGACCGTACGAGGGACCGGTGAGCGAGGCACTTTGAACGACGAGTATCTTTTCTGTCAGGACTTGTTCGGTGCGAGTCAAGTCACCCTGAATCCAAGCTTCAAGTCCGATTTGCATGAGTGGAAATTCTGATACAAACAGATCAGAAGTGGCGAAAATAAACATAGTCTAACGCATTCACGATGCTGAGGAAAAAGTAGGAGATGTCACGCTTTGAGATACATCAATGAATAGCAGTAGAAACACTTACATTTGTTGTAAGGTACGAGTCCGGAAGGACACCACGAAGACTCTGCACGGCGACTTTCCCGTTGTTTTCGCCGGTAACAACATCGGCACCGTTAGGAGAGAGGGTCATGCAGTAGACCTCACTGGTGTGATTGATCACATGACTAATTTGCTTGTAAGTCGAGGCATCATGAAAAGACAGCGATTTGTTTCTGGTAACGGCGATGAACTGAACGATGCTGCGATAGAAGAGACACGCAGAGAATTTTCACTGGTAGGGTCCCGCACGGTCGTATATCGCCGCCGATGATAGAGAAGCGGCAACTTGTGCAGCCCAGCATCCTCCCCTCCGTCATCCTCCAACTCTGGCACTTGTTCCACGCGGAGCACCCTGGCGATGAACAGCTCGGATGCCAACCCCGTCCCTCCCGACGCGTGCTCTACACCGCGTTTTTCCATGTCTGCACTGCCCAAACCGCCTTGTCCGTGTTCCTGCGTGACGGGATCCTCTTCGAACGAGTGTGCGTCTTGCGTCGACTCGACACCAAGGTGCGCGAGCGACAACGAAGGGCCAACGAGGCTGCATGACAGTGCGCCGAGTGCGCCAGAGAGGATGGGGAGGCCCTCGTGAGACAGCGTCCAAGGGAGGCTGCTGGGGTCGGCGAATGGGTGGGGGTGGATGTCGGGTCGAGCAAAGCGATGTGCGACGTGGGTCTGAGTCGCGGATAGGATGTTGACGACGAGGTGGGGTGCGGGGTGAGGGTGCGAAGAGGAGGACGAGGGTGGATGAGCTTCGGGTAAAGACGACGCGACATGGGCGTTTAGCGCGGAGGCCATTCTGGAGGGAATGCGGAGGGAGAATGCGACGAGCGGGAATGGGTCGAGCGCGACGGAGGTAAACGAGGAGAGGGTCGCGCCATGGTATATGCCAGACGTGGACAAGCGTCGCACGGCGTCGGGAAGGATGGCGGTGACGACGACGACGGATTGGGCGGTCTCGCGGAGAAGTTGGCAGAGGAGTCGACGCGTATCGTCGTCGTTGGCGCACAGGCCATTGATGTAAGACTCAACCGAGTTCGTGTACGTACGAAGATAATCCAACGTCGAAATAATACAAGTATGTCCACGTCGCTCGTACTACCCGAACCTCACCGCCTCGTCTAGTAGGAGGAGACACCCGCCACCTTAGCAGCACCGCCCCGCCAATGTCGACTCCCGGATATCCGCTCCAACGCGTGCCTTCACAAGGCACGAACATGCGCCCTTTGACTACTATGTGTGTCGGGTGACGCTACGGCTCGTTCCCGCACGCTTGGACGCGCGTTGATCCTCGAGGGTGATCTAATCATGTCTGCCAGTGTCCGAGTCAGCGGCGGGACGCGCATCAGAGCATACAGCCCTAAAGGGAACCATGAAGTGATAAACACTCCTCCCGTCTCACAAAACAAAACATCAAAGTTGATATCTCCCTGGTTTACCAGATCATCTGGTCAGCTTCTTCCAGATAGAGAGCTCTGGACATTTTGGCGATGTTGGTGGGAACTGACCGGGAAATCCGAGTCGATCGGTAGTTCGTCTGCCAGGCGGGCTGGGAGGCGACCTCTAACTATGTAGCTTCAAGGTCGATATCTTGTGAACGGAATAAGTGGATAGATACAAGTGATATTCAGTGTGCCGGGAACATTGACATTCGCGACGATTCAAGCGAGGTCCGCAAACCCAACTAGTAACGTAGTGTAATCGAACACGCTGTATACGCCCTGCAGGAAAGGCATCCCAATGGTCCAAAATTCTAGATCATATAGTCAGAATGAGTCCATAATACCGCCGCAAAAGGGGGTTCAGGAAGCGAAAAGAAATCTCACCGACCCAAGAGAAGCGGTAGGCAACAATGGCGCTGAAACAATTGGGAGAACCTCGCTCGATTGGTTGAAGTCTGAGAAGTTCGGGAAGGATTTCAAACGTCCTGCCACCGAAGGTAAAAGGCCATGTACTGAACAAGGACCCGGAGGATGGGTCAAAACACTTGGCTTCGTTGGACGGCTGAGAGGCAGCAAAAATTTGACAACCATCGGCTGACCAGGCAAGTGGTGAGGATACCCAATTGTCGAATGAGCATGGGATATTGAGGAACTGTTGACCGTTGCCGCTGTTAAAGATCTGGATAGACGCTCCGACCGAAGCGGTAGCGAGGCGTGCACCGTCTGTGCAGGAGATATCCACTGACTGTGCTGTCACTGGCATTGTGTGACCCGCAATGTCCAGAACTTTTGTGTGAGTTTCCGCATTCCACACCCTGGCATACGGTTATCAGGTCAACCTGCATACCAGCCATTTGCTATCCCTTGACAGTGCGGTGGCATAGATTTTGCACCCTGCTTCGATTGATGAGCCAACCTGATGTCCGTCATCTACCTGCCATCGGCGAATCGTCCATTCGGCACCACCGCTCAACACCTGCTTGCTGTCCGCAGTAAAGCAACTTGAAACCGAATAGATCGGATGTCTGTATGCACACTGGATTTACATTAGAGTAATCTGGTGGGAGGTGTCGACAAACAGTCACCGCAGGCCCAGGTACATGACAATGGACATACCTTTTTCCTCAGGAATACATCGATCACGAAACTTCAGAGACGCTGACGGTCAAAGGGTAGGAATTAGGTGTTCCTCGCGGTGTTGTAGCCTCGAGGCATGCATGAGGCTGGGTACCAGACTGGACGCCGCATCTAAGAAGAATGAAAGCATCCTATTCCACATTCATACTGCGCATAACAGGGGGTGCCAGGATAATAACACTCTTACATTACAGACACATGTCTGCGTCGACTCTGCGACCGCAATATGTCCATGACTTCGACCCCGACGTCCTTGGCAGAACCGATGTGGCTTTCAAGTCCTGATACAACGATCTCGTGCTAGCAGCCACCCCCTTGCACCCTCCATGCGACTGATGTTGCAGACGGACGACTAGTCGCAGCGCCCAGCTAGAGACGCCCATCGGTAGCAATGGGCTGCATATAGCGACGCGGCCACATCGGGCCCAGCCTCCCTCAGAAGCTACGGCCGGAGACAAAGACTCTTCTTCCACGTTCGAACCGGACCACGACAAAGAATCGTTGTCGCAATCCAACCAGCTTAAAACCCTCCCCACTGTAGTGGAGTCGGCCCGGGGGATCTCTGTTTCATAGTTGCGCCAAATAAATACAAATACATTAACGACTCGAAGGTTCTCGTCGAACGCAAACTTGTCACCAAAGGGCTTGCAGGCACAAAATCATGTGACGAATACATATCAAACAAATCAAATTTCGTCTCCGGAAAGTCCCACCCAGTTCCCAGGCCCATCGTTCTACGATCCGAAAGGTTTGATCTTCTTTGCAGAATGATGGAGCGCCTACAAAGGGAGGACGAAAATAATGATATGAAATAACCTCGATGGAAGAAGTGCAATGAACAGGTATTTACCCAAACAATTCTCATTTCCCATACGCTTCATCCACCTCCTCCTCGGGGAAGAGCGCACTCGGGATTTCTAACCAAGTAGTAGGAGGAGAAGATTCCGCACTTGAGGCGGAACTCTGGCGTGAATGGATGTAAGTTCTATTCTGTGGGAGAGCTTTCTGAAGCTCCGTCCACAAGGCGTCCTCCAGATTTGTGAGCACTTCAATTTCAATCCCCACGTCGGGCGGGTTCCATGCGTACACCAGACCATGCGTTCCGGGAAGCCCAATCTCACTGGGTAACCGATCTTGAAGGAGCTTCGCAAGCCTATCGCAGCACCAACAACACTTCTTGCTGACAGCAATTTCATTGACTGTATCCAACTATGCGACGTACACATCAACAATCAAGAACATGCACTGGAAATTGAACCATACCTGACGACCGAGGAAGTCGCCCAATAGACGCTCACCCACTATTGGATTCCCGTTGTTCCGGATTTTGACACGGCCGTGATGCTCATACACAAGAAGTCCCATAAGACTCGCCTCCGCGTGCACCGTTCCACCAAACTCTAGTGATTTGCAATGTTCTTCCAAAATACGAATCCTCCGTTTCACGTGCTCATCATCTCCTGGATCGAGACGTCTTTGGTACATTGGTATGAGCTCTTCGGCGGTCAACATTGTTTTGTCACCCGGCGGAACTATGACAAGTCCAACAAGAAAGTTCGTCGTCATTCGCTTGACGCGCCGGTCGGTCAGATATCCCAATGCAGCGTGCCAAGCCACAACTGTCGTCAGATATCGAAGAACAGTTGTGTTGGAGGGTTCATTGGGTTCCGGTGTCAGGTCTATGTCTAAAAAATGCTCAGAAGAAAGCTAGTATACACGGACAAGACTTACCATCTCCATCCTCTTCATTCTTACCTGGCGACGATGACGATCAGCAAGTAGAATGGAAAGGACCAAAATCACCAACCGGTTTTGAAGTTCATAGACCTGCCTATATGCTCTCCGAGACTTGTGTTGTCCAAAAGGTCCTGCAGAACTCCCTTCCAGCTGACGAAGAGATGCAAATTATTGCACCAGATTGCGACATAAGAGACCACGGAAGATTGTGCCGTCGTCAGAGCATTCGGGCCAACATGCCTCAGAGACTCTACGGCTTTTTTGATATAGTGATCCAAGGCGATGAGAATCTTTCTAAGAAGTTTGACCCACAACGGCGATGTTTCGTTGGACAGCTGCCATTGAAGCTGGCCATCCGCATCGCGTCTATATTCCTTAGGCATCAGGTCAGGCAATACATCGACCAACTGCTTAGGCATAGGAACCCATCGCGGTTGCAACTTGGCTTTGTCGTCCTCGCCTTCCAGAGGTTTCCACGCATCGATGACTTCAAAGAGTCGACGACGACTGTCAAATAAGCGCCTGTCTTCGCGAAACCTTGCAGAAAGTTTGCGATAACATCGCATGACCACGAAACGTTGCAAAGCGAAGAAGATATTACTTTGATCGCCTGGTACCCCTCTGTGGTACTGTTCGAGGAGGGCCCAGGTGTCCGCAATATGATCTTCCAATGAACTCGGATCCGCGGGTCTAGCATGATGGATTGCAAACATGAGCCTACGGCGATTTATTGTCACGTACCCGTTGACAATGTCATGGAATGACTTTTCCGTCTTGTGTATCTTTGTGACCCTCAAAGTGGATTCCTTCGATCTTAAGTGAGGATTTTGAGTGACGAGAAGCGTTCGCGCTATTCCATCACTTTCAATCCTGCCTGTCGCCGCCACAACCTTTGCTGCAGATGGACTGTGCTTGTCGCCACACGTAAGAAGGGTCACGAAGTGACGCAAGAAGCGGGGAACGTTCTCGGGGTGGCTGGTGGGTTCAGACCTTGCATCCAAGGCCTGAAGGATACTAGTCAGCGTGCGGATGCGCCTTGAGACCTCGTGGAAGTTCTGTGGGTCGGACATGATGCACGGAGGAAGCAACACATGAGACCAACATATGCTCTGTGACAAACGCCGGCTCTGTCACGGGTCGCGGGTTCGAGTCCCGCATCAACCGCCAGGGGTTTTTAGTGGGTAGTGCGTTGACACCTTAGTGGAGAGTGGCGCGTCATATTCCGGTTTTGTGTGACAATTGTCGTACGCCGTGCGTTAGGGACTAGGCTAGCCAGTTGCCTCTTGCCGTTCTCAAAAAAAAAAACCCGTGATTTAAGTATCTTGGATCTTTATTAGGTAAGCTGGGCATCCATCCAATCGGAAGGATGCCGCTTTTCAGGCCCCGTTGATGCTGCATTATCTTGACGTCTCTCTTTATGTCGGAAGTCGGGGACAACCCCTCTCTTCCCCAGCTCACACTCGCTCATCCCCCACAGGCAGGTCTTCTACGCAGATGAACGCGTCGTGCCCTCGATGACCCAGATTCCAATCACGGCCTCTGCACCAACGAGCTCTTCAAGCACGTTCCCATCCCTGAAGCCAATATCCACACGCTCGACACTAACCTGCTCGACGATCTCGAGGAACTCTCAGACGCCTACGAGCACGAGCTCATCCGCGAGTTTGCCCAAAAGGACTCGGCTCGCTTCCCCATCTTTGATCTCATCCTCCTCGGTGTCGGCCCAGACGATCACACCTGCTCAACGTGAATGAATCCTGTGGTTTTGATGGGAGGCGGTTATGTATTGTACATAACAGGTGAGAATGGGTGATAGGGATACCGTGAGACCGCGTACATCATGATCGGTATCTTTGTTGACAGTGTGACACACGGTGCTCACGCGCATTGTCGGTGAAACGGGCCGGTGACCGGGTGCTCCCAGTACGACTATCCGAGTCTAGGACGGACGTCTACCATGTAGCCTATTATAACCCCCTTCGTCACCGAAATGATTTGTTCCGCCTTCGGTGGGAACGATAAGCGCACACTAACTAACACAGAGATTTGTGTAGAGATACTAGTAGAGAACCTCACCTAGCTCGACATATTCCGAACGTAGTTAGCTTCGGTTCATACAAAGACCACAGTGTATGTAGTCTAGATCTCAATACATTCAATACCCCCTCTCCAATGACAGCAAACAGCAACCCGATCCACAAAGGGCACGGTTCAAGAGAGGAGTACTAGTGTGATGACAGCAAAAACTACAATAAAAGGCATATATATACCATACAGGAACAACGTCAGTCAGGCTTATGGATCATAAGTAACAGAATCCTACACATGTCCCCCGCGTTGCTGTGATAACGATATCTCTACAACCCCGAAGCGGATTTCCTTCGCAGCGCGGATGCGGCGTTTAAGCCCTGGCAAGACGACTCGGATCTCGTGCTCAGCAGCGACCCGTTTGTACTCTCCATGGAATTCAAGTTGCTCCAACTCGTCGCCGCCATCCGATGCGCATCTCCGACCGACCTCGTCTAGTTCAAGTTGACCACGAGGTCCCGGATCCAGGGATGGGCGAAAAGGAGCTTGCGTGGCTCTGCCAATGAAAGCGTGTCCGACGTCCAAATTCTATGTGGCCGATCTTCGACAAACACTTTCCTTTATCGATCTCGGTATCAAGTGAGGACATTCATGGCGCGTAACACAACCGCGAGCAATACAATTCTTGAGCGTAAAACTGAGGCAGAATGAAGGGAAATCCCGTCTATGGACGGGGCTTGCCTCTTTTGGACGGCTGGTCACCATTCTAGGGAAATCCGCAACCCCGGATTAACTTGCAGGTTCACGAATCTGATTTCTAGAAAAGGAAGCTCAAGATTACCTAAGTATCGGATTTCCTATTCAGGCCCCCTTTCTTGCCTTGCTATAGCCGCCCGATTCCCTCCTTATCTCGTTCGTCCATCTCCTGCTCATCGCCCATCATCTGAGACGCCGTCTTCGTCGACCATCTGATTATTGCCGATTATCAGTGTCACATCGGTGAGTATCTCCGTGACTTCCGTCCCTTTGTCTGAATGAATACCACTGGCACGCGCTACCGTCGATGCTCTTTAGCAGCGACTCATCCACGTCCTCATTCGCCTCTTGGACGCCCTTCTTGCATCCTCGGATCTCCTCAAGATAATCCTACCCACTGTACGGCCCTTCTTTCCTGTGCACGTCCCTTGTTGTCTGGAATCGCCCTCAGGCTGTCCTTATCGTCTTCCGAAGTCCGCGTCAAATCCAGCGCTCGTATCGCCCGACCTGTCCTTATCGTCTTCCGAGCCCGCGTCAAATCCAGCGCCCGTATCGCCCGACCTCGACGCGTCCTAAGTAGTTCCGTCGGACGGTCCGTTTTATCTGACTCAACAACGCTCGCTCGCAACATCATCCTCGTCACATTTCCTCCTTTTCGACGCTCTTCTGGCTTATTTGGATTATTTTCAACCGTGAGTAATCCTCGTCATCATTCCACCTTCCCTGGCGCGATCATTCTTTCCCGTGCGCGTCCCCAGTTTTTTTGGAATCGTTGTGTCCTGGCTATCCTCCGACTCCGTCGTCAAATTCGGCACCCGTATCGAACGACCTCGACGCGGCTTGAGTATTTCCGTCGGACGTTCCATTTTATCTGAATCAACAATACTCGGCATTCGCTTGCCTTGTGCTCGCTCGCAACATCCTCTTCGACACTCTTCCGGCCTATTTGGATTATTTTCCGAACAAACCTTTCGCTTCTGTGCGCGTTCCCTATCTTCCTGAATCTGTATGCACTCATAACTCATGTACACAGTGTCGCCATCGTCAAATATCACCGTCGACGTTTTGTCTGCATTAAACTAGTACGCAACTCGAGGGTCATGTCTGCACTTGTTCATTTTGTGACGTCCTTTGTACCCAATAGCGCGACCTCTAAAATCTATTGTTCTCTACTGTCGCCTGCACCTGCCGTCTTCAAATACGGTACCATACATCAACGTGTGACTGACTCGATTGAACTCGTGCGCAACCCCAGTCGTGTCATAGTTGTTCGTCATAAGCCGAGTCACGTTCGAGAGAATATGTACGTATCAATTTTGCTAGATGGTTCGGGCTCGAGCTTATCAATGGCTCATCAGCCCCACCTGTGTGTTGCTACTTCATAATATTGGGACCGAGCCGGACCAGTGCTCTGTGAGTAGCCTGACCTCGGGCAAGTGCTTGGATTTGCTAAATTGGGTTGTGGAAGTCTATCTTGTTCTGACATTAGCAATATCACCAGTTGTACTGTGTATTGAGAAGCTGTGGGTGGGTGTTCATCTTCTGATGGTGATCATCTAAGGAATAGTAGTATCTAAACTAATGTAATATATTTGTCACAGAATAGTTGGCACCTTGGCCCAGAATGACTTCAAAATTCAAGGCTCGTCAGTTTTTCTGTGTGGATCCCATTGGCCCATCATGTAGAAGAGGCTTTGTGTCTCATGCAAGATATCTTGAGCATAAGCGCACTCTGCATGTCCCAATAAAGGCTCAAACTGGAAGAAATGTATGTCACTAACACTCCCCTATGTTCAAAATGATGACAGAACAAACCAGGATGGCTCCTATTACACTTCCCATCCAGTTTTAGATGGTAGATATTCAAGAAGCTTGAAACTGACAATAACATTCATGATCATGATTTTCATATAGGTTCATGTTGTGATCTTGATGGCAATGACTTGCCTGAGGGTGCTTTGCCACCCTCTCATAATCATGATGGTTCAAGAAAACAAAATGCCTGGCAGCCATTCTCTAATCAAGCCCAATTTCAACTTGCTGACTTTCTCTTCCGCAAAAATGAGATGCCTGGAGCTCAAGTAGATGAACTCATGCAGATCTGGGCTGCAGCCAATCAGCATGATGTGTCTCAGTCTGGAGCCAAGGTTTCTGAGCCTCCTTTCACTTCAGCCAATGATCTGTATCAAAAAATAGATCAGATCAATGATTCAGAGACATGGCAGTCCTTTTCTTTCTCCTATGGTGCAGACTTGCCAGAGAATGAAGTGGAAAATCTCCCTCCTTGGAAACAGACCACCTATGAGCTGGTTATTCGGAATGTCAAGTCAGTTGTTCAAGCCCAGCTTGCCTGTCCAGAACTCAAGAACTCTATGGACTATTGCCCACATCAAATCTTTGGAGACCATGACAATCGGATATGGACAGATTTCATGTCAGGAAATTGGGCTTGGGAACAATGTGTGAGTGTATATCCATAGCTCAACAAGAGAATTGAATAATTTATTAATCCCTGGTCAGAATGCTCTTTCTGAGAATGAGGAGAACCATGGTGCCATGTTCGTTCCCGTCATTATGGGAAGCGATAAAACCACTGTGTCTGTTGCCACTGGCAACGTGGAATATTGGCCACTGTATGTCACTACTGGCAACGTTCACAACAGTGCCAGGCGCAGCCATGGCTCAGCTGTGAGCCTATTGGGATTTTTGGCCATTCCCAAAAGTAAGTTCATTATATCATTATCATATGTTGAACATAACATGATCTTAATATGACATTTTTCTTCATAGCTGATAAGGAGTTTCAAAATGACAAGGAGTTCCGTGATTTCCGAAGACATCTATTCCACACATCTTTACAAGTGGCTCTTCAACCCTTGCACAGTGCTATGTCCAAGCCTGAAGTCACTTTGTGTGCTGATGGACATTATAGAAGGGTTATATATGGTGTTGGGCCATATATTGCTGACTACCCTGAACAAGTACTGTTGTCCTGTATTGTTCAAGGATGGTGTTCCAAGTGAGTACCATTTACTAATATAGTTTATGATGTATTCCTGAATAACAATGTTTCTTTTATTTACTGCTGTTATTTGTTTAAGATGTCTTGCTGATCGAAAGAACTTGGATGAATCAACACAAGTCCCACGTAATCATGACCATACAAGATTGGTGATGGATCTCCTGAACTCCACTGACTTATGGAAGAAATATGGTATTGTTGATGGTATTCTTGTGAGTGCTAAATATCCATAATATTATTTCTTGAGGTTAATAAATCACTCATTGCTGAAAATCAGCCGTTTACTGCACATTTTCCAAGAGCCAATATTCATGAGTTAATTGCTCCTGACATTCTTCATCAAATCATCAAAGGGACTTTTAAAGATCATATTGTGTCATGGGTAGAGGAGTACATCAAACTGCACTATGAGGATGCTAGTTCTGTTTTAGCTGATATTGATCGTCGGTAAGAGACTATTTGAATTATTTTGAGCTTTGATATATATATTTTCATTTTGCTAATGGTGTAAATAGACTTGCAGCTGTTCCATCTTTTCCTGGTTTACGACGATTTCCACAAGGTCGTGGATTCAAACAATGGACTGGAAATGACTCTAAAGCTCTAATGAAGGTCAGTACTGTGAATTATAGATGAAATTTCAAAAAATGCCATATACTTAATTTTGCTTCAAATTAGATTTATCTACCAGCAATTGCTGACTATGTACCAGCTCAAATGGTGCAAGCTATAGCTGCTTTCATGGACTTTTGTTACATTGTTCGTCAATATTCCCTGGATGAACAAGATCTCACAGCACTTGACAATGCCTTGGAACGATTTGAAACCCACCGTGTAATTTTTCAAACTTCTGGAGTTCGGCCCTCAGGAATATCCATTCCTCGCATCCATGCACTACAACACTACAAGGAGCTTATCCAACTTTTTGGTGCTCCCAATGGACTTTGTTCATCCATCACTGAATCCAAGCATATCAGTGCTGTCAAGAAGCCCTATAGGCGCTCAAACAAAAATGATGCTTTGATGCAAATTGTAGTTATCAATCAACGGCTTGATAATCTGATGTCTTTCAGAAATGCTCGTATTGCAGAAGGTATGTTCTGGCAACACTTTGTCCAATAGTAAGATTTGAACCACTCACTGGTAATATTGTATCCAGGACTACTCACTGCTGCTACATACACTGGCATAATAGACTCAGAACCAGATGAACCACAACAGAAAGATGTAGATGATGTAGAAGAACTTGGTGACTTGGACTCAGATTCAGAGGAGTGTCACATAGATGCATGGGTTGAGTTAGCTAAAGTAGCCAGTAAGTTTTTTTTTTTCTTTTTTTTCTTCAGATTATTAGATCCAGAAAAAAATGCTGATGTTGATCTTCAACAAAAATAGATCCCAGACGACTACAAACCTTTCAAGAAATGGGTGATCGTGTTTGTTGCTCAAACCTTTCCATCCTTGTGGCACAATTTGTATTTGAGGAACAGAATCCTCACAGTATTGATGATTCTCCTCAGACATATCCTCCAGTTATTACACGTGGATACTCCTATCAATCTGCTGTTGCCACATTTTATGCTCCTAGTGAGCAATGTGGTATCAGAGGATTGCATAGACAACGTATTCATGCTTCTCCATCTTGGAGAAATTCCAAAGTTGCCAGATTTGATTGTGTTTTTGTTCAAAAAGACTCTAACTTGCCAGGTATTCATGGCTTGTATGTTGCTCAAGTTCTGTTGTTTTTTTCTTTTACACACCAGAGCATTGATTATTCTTGTGCTTTGGTACGTTGGTTTGACCTTGTTGGAGACCACCCATGTCCTAGAACAGGCATGTGGACAGTAGAGCCAGAGTTTGATAACCAGGGTGAACGTTTGGTTTCTGTGATTTCTATAAAGAGTATTTTGCGTCCTGCTCATTTGATTCCAGTTTATGGTGACACTCTCATTCCCAGAAATTTTAGCCATACTGATTCTCTTTTTGCCTTCTCTACCTATTATGTCAACAAATTTTCTGATTATCATGCATACAAGCTACTATGTTGACTTATATCTAAGATGTTGTATTATATTATATATACACATACACTGGTCTTGAGTCTATATATATGTAAGAGGAAGTTACTACTCAAAAATGGTTATAACCTATCACCGTGCAAAACATGTCATTGCTGATGGGCCACAGAAAAGATAATTTGATCATGCAAAGTTCATAATCCTAGTGTCCCTGAGACGGGGTTGTGATTGAAGAATATATTGCTCAACTCAGTCACAAGACACAGTACACTATAGTTGTTCTCAATCTGCCTCCAGCAACTGTCATTATGTTCATATGGTCCCTATGTGCTTCTGGCAGTTACTATTTGAATGTGAAGGATGTGTCCTGGACCTACTAGGCCCATCTGTTATTGAGTCGTCCACTTGCCCGGCTGCGCTGGATTCGAATATTGATACACTCAGTTGGGCGCATCCGACCGGAGCACAGTGAGCGCCGAAGACTGCGGTGCCCGCGTGAGTCCGCAGAGCCTTGAGCGCAATACGTCGTTAGCGCGTCAGCATTCATGATGCACTCAACTCGAACGTACACACAAATATCTTTCAACCCCGCATCCAATACCGCCCTCTGCATGGAACACGCGTCCGACCCGCCGCTCGCGCTGAAGTTGCTAAACAATGTATTACTTACATCATTTGTTTTGTAGCGGCTTTGTTTGCTAGGTCACGCGTCGCGGCATAACAGTTCAACTTTTGAAATTACACGTTCACGCTGAAGCGCGTCTACTTCTTCTGCCACGGTACGCGCAACTCCGAACTTCGCACCATCACTGACACTTAGATGGTCAACACCCGGCAGAGGAACAAGAGCACTCACCCGGGGCTCGTCGACCTCGATAAAGAGAGTAACCGGCGACAAGTGTCAACGGCAGAAGCGAAGACGCGACTAGTGAAAAAGTCAGCGGCTATTCAAGAGATCGAACTACTTGAGGCAACGTTACTTACCGAACAACAAGAACGGAGTGTGAAGGCTCGAGAACCACCTGGTCCCAGTGTTACAAAGCAGCCGCGTACACTGAGCACGAGGCTTACTCCTAGTCAACGTGGGAGCCCGAACCCAAATCCACTAGCCATGCGGTACTACGGTACGTACATCAGTTGCTAAGCGCGACCCGAACAGGTCACATTGATGATAAAATTTATAGACGAAAATGAGACAGAGGACACGCACCCGGGTGGAAACGCCGGCGCAGACCACGCGTTGGAGTGGGGAGACCATGCCACTGGCCACAAGGATAGACATGAGGCCGCAAACCGGGATGGACACAACGCGAGAAACGAGGACTCCGAGGAGCTTGCACAAGATGTCGATCGAGGCATTCGTGCATCGATAGGGGACGGTGTCAGCGATGACGACGACAATACGGCGACTCCAGAAGATAGGGGACGCATGCGTAAACGAAGGGCTCCAGATGGAAGTCAGCAAGCCGAAGAGTCCAAGGAGGCTAGAAGGGTGTCGAAGAGGTGGAAAGGCGATAATGTCGCTGCGAGCGAGCAACAGGTAAGTGAATCGGTGGCGCATGGATGTGATAAATCTAACGAAACCCACCTAGCAGGAGAAAGATAGCCATAAGATGGTTGAAGACGACGAGATGGGGAACGAAGAGCAGGAAATGGAGGAACGAGAGGTCGATATGATGGACTCGGACGGTTACGGAAGGAAGAATCGAAAGGGGTCTGAAAATGGAAATTCAGAAAGGTGAATCAGACTTCGCTCACATCTCTTCTTTCTCACCCCTTCCCGACGCGCCTAATCATGCATCCGATCCCCACAAATATCCCCAGGGCCACGAAGAAAGCCACAGCTGCGCTCGGTAGTTCTAGCAGTGGTCGACCGTCATCCGGCTTTCTCCCCGACTGGCGGAACGACAAACTTCGCAACTCCTCGAATGGGGACAAATCGGTCAGCGAGAAAAAGCAGCAACAGGGTGTGTATTTACGTAGATTTCAGATTTCTTCAACGGCTACTAAGTATAATGTCCCTACTGTCAGGTCCGAAGGCTGGGACTTCGAGTTCGCAAACAGGTGTGTACTCTGTATTTTTTGCCGGTCGTTTCTGTGACGTTCGGCTAGGTTAT
Source organism: Leccinum variabile (assembly GCA_038091435.1). Lineage (NCBI taxonomy): Eukaryota > Fungi > Basidiomycota > Agaricomycetes > Boletales > Boletaceae > Leccinum > Leccinum variabile. The sequence continues at coordinate 2,620 of JBBPOL010000094.1, read as the reverse complement.
GCATCTACGCCCTATGGAGGACTCGTTGACGACTTCGAAGACGAAGGCCTCGCACCTCCTCCAGCGCAACCTAGGAAGTCACCAATCGTCAAGATGCGGAACCCTCCACGTGCCGATCCCTCAGGTTCGGACGATATGCCGTACGCATTCACATCTACGCTGCAGGCCGAGACTGGGTGCTCAAGGAAAGAACGTGGAAAGGGCCAGGACTACATCGATGACACCGTCTCAGATTCGAGTGACGAGGATGCGAGCAGCGATGCAGCCGACGAGAACATGCCCCAGTCACAGGTGCGGTGAATTATTTCTTGAATACAAGTATTGACTACGTAGCAGAGAGCGCCCAAGAAGATATCACTCCCACCATCGCTGATCAAGAAACAATACCCGCGTGATAACAATGCACCTGCTGAAGAACCTACGCACTCGAGCGTTTCACATCCTGCTTTGACGATGGATGGACACGGCCGTCCCCATGTACGCATTCTCCTACAAGTTCGATGCAGATACTGACTTGCTACGTCTTAGTCGAGACTCGACACCGCATCCCGGCCACCCGTTTTGACGAAAAGAACGACGTCGCGTGACAACGAACGCGAGTCCAGCTTAACAACGGACGCGCTCAGCCGTCCTCACGTACGTACCATTTTCGAGCTTTTTACACATGTTGACTAGATATTTAGGCGCCACTCAATGCTGTATCCCGACCGCCTGCGTCGTCAAAGAGAGTGGTGCCATGTCCCATATCAAGTGTATTGCACACCGGACATGGTACCACACGTCGGTCATCTCCACCAATGAACATACCTGACGACGAGGACCTCTACGGAGAATCCGCAGGCTCAAGCGAAGCTGTGCACGGCGCGAACGCCGGTGTCCATACACGTGGCCCGACGACCGGCGCGCGTGCCCAAACCGATGTATGTATTACGGTCGTGGTGGATGTACCTGCTAATTGTGTGCTCGTGGGATCTCGCCCATCCCCCCTCTCGCAGAAGGCCATTTCGCACAACAAGCAGACGGAAGCGTCTAATAATGAAACCCGGGGCTCGGGCGAAGCCGTTGTTGCGCGGAAACCTGGCATTAGGACCAGCAAAGTAGGTATCTGCTACGAGTTCAATCTGATCTCACTCACTCGGCATTTAGGTTCCAATACGTATGTCGTCACGACCGTTAACACTGACGAAGATTGTCAAGGCTACTTCGCGCCCAAGACAAGAACGAGTTGAGGCCGACGCTGCCGCCGACGCTAATGATACTTCCGCTACCTCTGCCGGTGATGCCGTTGCTGTTGACGAGGATGCAGCGCAATTGCATGCGGAAGGTGGGCGCAGACGAAAGGTGAAGCGATATCACAACCACGACATTCCTGGGTACCCTGAATCACTGAAGAAGTTTCGTGATCTCCTCATTCCGCGCTGGTACTTTTATGTGGGCTCCCTTGATAACCCATGGGATCTCGGCCATCCCGATCATGTTGATCTAGCCCAGGCACTCTGGAACAAGTGGATAAAGATTGATCATATCGTTGCCCTCCATGATGAACCAGTATTTGCGCTTGTGAGTCAGGATGATATTCCATTCATAACATTTGATCATGTCATTGTAGCTTAAACAAAGAACATGTGAATGGCGAGCAGAGATTGCCAAGAGGGCGCTTCTAGCTGTTGATCGTTTCTTCCATGCATACGAGGAACTGACTACCGCCCAAGGACGAGCAGCATATGTCGAGTGGGCGGTACCAAAGAGTCAATTCTTTGTTGATCCAGAGGGGAGGAAGAGCATTAAGCCCCCTGCTATCTACCCTTACATGTGGGCTGAAGTAACAGAGACCGAGAATGGTTCCTTGGTCAGGCTATTATATCACCTGTCCTGTTCATCCATCTAATGGACGGGTAGACTGGCAAAGGAGCATTCCGTCATCCTTGTATCATTGAAACATTTGCATATTTCTTAGAGAGTGTCGCTCTAGTCCCTCTTCAGGTCCAAGTCAACAGGGTCCCTAGTGGAGCTCTGGCGCTCTGCACAGTCGCAGTAAGTTTCCAATCCTGTTGCTACATCTCATTCTCATTCCTTCAAGACCGAGAGGGCTTTCAAGTATTGGGAGACGGGAGAACTGGTCTTACCTCCCAAAAAGACACGGAAGTTTTCAAAGAAGTTCTGGGGGTTTGCAACCGGTGAAGTGACCAGAGCAACAAGTCGTTTTACGGGGAAACAGTGGGAGAAGCTGAGGACATTGGCCATGGAAAGTACTGGGGACATGTTGGAACGACGCGAGGAGGTGTTTTGCGAGAAAACTAATGTCAGTACTGGGAGGGCATTTTGTGTTGAAGAGGATTCGGACTAGATTATCTTGCAATGACATAGACTACGTTAGGTCATCTACTTATGTTCGTCGCCTCGAGGACCCACCGACTTCTCAATCTCACCTGTTGTGTAACCGCCTCCCATCAGAACCACGGGATTCATTCACGTTTCGTGCCTTTGCAATACTCTCCAGTCTCAATACCACCTCTCCGTTTGGGCACCGGAACGCACAAAGACCTTCCAAAAACGACCTCGCGAACTCTCCCCCGAAGACTACTCTTACACGTCAGCCCATTCCCCGCTGTCCCCACTA
>JBBPOL010000093.1:0-21639 GCA_038091435.1 Leccinum variabile | reverse complement strand
ATCTGATTAGGCTGCTAGATGGTACTGGCAATGTACACCACTCATATATATATGGTCTGACCTTCCTGCTGGATAGTCATTACAACACATATCACCAATATATATCTGGTCTGACCTTCCTGCTGGATAGTCATTACAACATATATCACCAATATATATATGGTCTGACCTTCCTGCTGGATAGTCATTACAACACATATCACCAATATATATCTGGTCTGACCTTCCTGCTGGACAATCATTTACAATACATACCTCCAATATGTATATTATCTGATTAGGCTGCTAGATGGTACTGGCAATGTACACCACTCATATATATATGGTCTGACCTTCCTGCTGGATAGTCATTACAACACATATCACCAATATATATCTGGTCTGACCTTCCTGCTGGACAGTCATTATATAGATGATATGATCACTCTGCCAGACAATACTTGCAACATAAATACAATGTCACTGACATGCATGATTCTGATTACAAACAGATAATTGTTATCAGGTATATCATGGAATCATTCAATCCGAGTCATTCCGAGTCAATATCCTGTCTAGGTAGCATAGCATTCTTTTCGTTTCAAAAATTCATTCATGAATGATTAAAATCATATTCTATTGGTAGCACAGCACGACAAAATTCACCAAAACACGGATACATACATGACTCGGACCTTGAGAGTTAAAATCAGTCAGCACGCACAGTACTTGTGGATGCACCAGCAGTAGCCACGCCAGCTTTGATGGCTGCACGCTTCCGACGAATTGTAGCCAACGCACTGTTCTCTGATGGCAAGCACGTGCTCTCAATACTAGTTGGAAAAATTTGCCTGATGTGGCCCGGAATGATTAATAAACTCAATGTCAAAAAAAAAGAAACAGAACATACCTGTTCCACCAGTGCAAGAGTCCCTGTACCTCGTCTTTCTCATCCGAATCATCAAGCAATTCAACGATGCTAATATAAAACCGCTCCGAATCCGTCGAAAGGTCTGTTCGCGAGAACACCTGAGCCGACGTCAGGGCAAAGCGCGCCTCGAATCCGGATCAACTTTGTACAACTTTGTGAAGTACGAGAAAAAAATACCTGTGTGGCAATGTAGGCGATCGATGCTTTCGTGACATTGACCATCCCATGGATGCGAGCATTGCACGAACGGGTAGCCTTTGGCTCGTCAATGTCGACAGAACTTGGTGATGTAAATACGTGTTTATATGCCTGAACATGATTTATTAGCAGTCATTTGATATCACAAAGAAAACGGAAACGGAAACGGAAACGGAAAAGGAAAAGGAAACAAACCGAAACCAGAAGCCCACTGCGTAAGAGGCCATTCCACGGATCCTCCGGATCGTATGTGTAGTTGGCATACAAGAAAATGGGCCATTGATCGCCGGCGACTCGAAGCTGCCCACTGCGCAACTTTTCCTTAATCCTACAAGGAACTAATTGAGGAATGATATTAGTAAGAATCGAAGCTCGTACTCGGCGTTCGACCAATCAAATCCAGCGGGGCACAGCAACGCGCCTGTGCGTTCATGATGAAACCCTCGACCAGCCTTGGCATTGCGCGGGATATGGGGATTTAACGATTGACCCTTCGGCGTAATCCAATCAATAACCGCGCATTTGATCCCTTTCGTATCATCGGCCCTGGCGCCGTTGGCACCCTTCTGAATCTGGGGAGATAACAAGGGAATATATCATTAGTCGACAAACTGCATTATGGTGACTGACTGACCAAATCCGCAATGGTAATTACCTCTTCGTCATCGGAGGACATAAGACGATTTTCGAGGGATGGCATCAACTTCAGTAATTCGAGGAACACAGTAAACTCCTTCCTCTCACTGGGTGATACAAACATGTCGGTCACGAGCAGGACTGGAAGAAAAAAAAGGAACACACCGTTCTGGGAAGGTCTCCAGATCCCGTTCATCTAAATCGCCCATCATCACGATGCCATTGGTCAGCAATGTCTGCACACTGCAAAATGCGTGAATGGCCCGTCCAAAGTGCCGCCCGTGATGTACTAGCGGGTCTTGCACGTTACTATAAGGCAATGGGTAACAATAATGGTATGAGACTTGAGAAACTTACGGCCGTTTCCTTGGGCCTGTTTGCAACGCATTGGGCAACGAACGTTTGGAACCAGTCGACGATGACGACTGGCTGGGAGGCGAGGAATTCGAGGGAGAAGACATAGAACGTATTATTGCTTGAGTGAAGGAGTTGACGAAGAGAAAGATGAGACTAACGATCGCCCCAATCCTCCCTTTATATACCTTCATCGTCGCTTAATACCCTCGTCGCTTAATACCCTCGTCGCTTAAGACTCTCGTCGCTTAATTCGTCTTCGCGGGGTAAAGCGCCATCTTAAGCGAGCATGGCAAACAGGTCGCTGAAGGAGAGATCAGTCACAATGTATACAACGTCGCTCGCTGCCCCCAACCGCGTCCACCGCGAAGTGAAAAGGGGAGACGAAACACGAACAGTTGCGAACGAAAACAAAAAGAGACAATAGATGATGTGATGACGAGAGACGCACCACAACGAGACGCAAGAGACCAAACGATGACGACGGAGCCCGACTCTGAGCACGAGCACGCTGACGCTGCAGCCTGCAGCCAAGCCGCTCATCGATGAACCGAGACATCGAATTGGAATTGAACGGGAACTCACAGCTGTAATACCCGCGGCCGACGCTCTTCCCTCCGAGGGTCGAGTGCAGGTTGGCCACTTGCGACTGATCACCTCGAATTTTCTGTATGTCCACCTGCCAGTGTCCCTGCCTCAACAACATAAGCTCACGTCCGCGTCCACTCGAAACTTTAACTTACCACTACCGTCACGGGTGTATAGATGATTTTACCTTCATCACAGGTCGTCGTTCTTTCCGCCAAGGCATAGCTCACCTCCAGAAGAGGTGAGCTTGACTAAAAATGTTGGTTCGGTTACCTTTCCTTCATCTACGAGCGTTTCGAAAAGGGGGCTGGCAGGATACAATGACATTGACCGGAAAGCCAACCCCAACATACCATCTGGAGGGAAACCCATATCAGTAGAGTATGTTGTTGCCGCACCGATGGTCTGAGTGTCCGCCTACTTGATGGTCAGATTTGTATACGTCCGGAAATGACGGAGAACATACAGTGAGGCCAGCAATGGTGACGTTATCAATGTATTGTTTGCCTGAGACAGTGGCTCCATCATGAAACTCGATGTCGAATGTCGAACCCTTGGCTCCAGCTGTGCGCGACGAAGCGGGGTCCCAGCGGATATGTCCTGAGCAACCGGAGTAGGTGGGGCCTGCAAGGAAGAGATAACTAGTACGTGGAACTGAGCAAATAAGTTCTGGGGGTTGGATGGAATGTACCCACCTGGAACCAGTGTCGATTTCAACTGCAATGGACTCGGTCAGCTCGACATATATCAGGAATACAAAGAGAAACATAAGTTACCAGTAAAAGATTTGGGAGGAGTACCAATTGTAATGGTGGCATACCAGAGGAAACCTCCATAGTTTGTCAATTGGGCGGCGGCTGCGGCATGAACAGCGCGCTTCTTCGAGTTTAGAGGCTCCATCCCTTTCATCGCAAGCAGGTGGGCCATCCCTGTATTTCTCTCATAATTGTCCAGGCCGCGCAGTATTTTGCTATAAAAATGCTTCTTGAACGAATGGTGATGTACATTGAGCTTTGAACGTACACATTGACTGGGAGTGGAGTCCATTGAAATTCAGGCTATTGTCAGGCTTCAACCATGAAGACCGTTTGGCAAGTGGTATCACAATCCCGTTGGTTTTCCGGTCAAGCTCAATGATTGGAACAGTCGAGGCAGCCGTTGCAAGGATGCTTGTAAAGATTGCGAGGAGCATTCGGAACACACAAATTTAAAGCTTACTGGCATCAACAAATTCACCTTTAATTCACCAATGTATGGCAACAATCTGATTGCATCGTGGGTAAGTACTGACTGTATGATGTACATCTTACTGACGGCGGCTGATGCTGCCTTGGTGACAGGCGGGTCGTTACGGTTGGCTCCTATAGATCAATAAGTATGCATCAGAATGGTACCAAGGTCAACACGGGAGCGGGCGAGCCTTGATGACGGCGTAATGGGCGCTGGCGGAGGCTGATGAAAAAGGAGACGTGTACTCACCCAAAGTTGTGAGCGGCGCAGGTTACCGAGTTGCATCTAGCGAAAAAAAAATCAAGTCAGCATGATGGAAAAACGGCGTGACGTATTACATAAGTCATAAGCTATGAGGGGGGCTCGATCGCGCTGAAACATTGAAACATCCAACCGGCCCGACGTGATAAATCTCAAATAAACAAAAAAAGACACTGACATCCCGGGCCAGTCACCGACCCTGAACGTCGTTCTCGGGTTGGGGGGATTGCTCGACATCACGAACTTGTCTGAAGTCGACGTCAGAATGTCACCGCTGGGGCGTCTGACGAAGGCGCGGTTGTGAAAGTTTGGCGTAGATATCGACATGCGAAGCCTGTGGGACAACTCATCCGTTTGGATTACAGGCAGTGGCGGGAACTAGATGTGGCGGTTGAAAACGGTAGATGGACAAGAAGACTGGCAGCTTACCCTGGACAATAAATCGACGCGACGAAGCTTCTCAAAGGGCTCCAGGTCGACTTCGAGAGCGGGGAAAATAGTAAAAGATGGGAGGGGAAGCGAGAGAAATATACACGCCTGTCAAGGACGGAACATAATCAGTACGACCGAATTCGATGGTAAAAGGTAGGGAAATGATCGCTTCGGTGAAACAAACCGCAGGCTCCTTCGGGGGGGATTAGCGCACCCAATTCCCAGTTAGAGCCTGAGGGCGATACGGTGGGTGCCTGATGTCAACATCTGACTCATCAGCCCCCTTCGATATTGTCGAGCCAGCTCTGGTGAGATCTGAGACTCGAGCACTTGCAACACGTCACTCGCGTCGCGTCGCTGGGTAGGGCAGCAAGTGCCTTGGCGGACGCATGGAGTGCACTGACACAGGTCGCCACACACTAACACAGGAAACACACTCACGTCGTGATGCGACTTGAGAACCACCCATACTTCATCGAGGGCAGACAGATCCTTCAGCGTCCACATGGACAAACAGAAGCCGGCGCCTCGGCGATCAGGCTAGTTCTTGAGTCAGCCAACACATTCGACTTGGCAAGAAAGCTCGTTGGCAACGTACGGTTCCGTCGTCAAATGAATCCAGAATCGAGCGAAGGGCCTGAAAGGTGGCACTCGGGTGCTTGCGTACCTTGATGTCTCATGAGGACTGTTCCGCAATAAGTGTCATACGACAAGGGAGCTCGCTTTTACGGCGCGCGAACGCGTCAAAACGAAGGCTGCATACGTGGAGGAATGCTCGTCGGGGGTTGTGGCATAATTGCGGCCGCTGCTGCGCAACGAAGGGGGACGGGGGAACTGACTGACACGGAACAGGCACAAATGCCTCATTAGAGGCTCATTGTAGGAAGAGGAAAGGGCAAAAAAGAGCCCGTCGGACCCGAGTCCGGTTAGCGACCGTCTTCGTTCACTTAGAAACATATGGAAGGTCCGCTGAGAAACCACTCACTGACTCGGAAGATGACGGTCCTGTTATCGACCGTGGCTCACGCCATGCTAGGCGCTCATCTGGGCGCAAGTTTCGTCATTCTCCTTTCCACTCCCATCACTCGTGATTCTTGAATCTCGATTGGTTCCTCCTGACACGCACGCTCCCCTGCGACCCTACTGGTACCGCAGGCCAAGCAGCACGCCAAGGAAGTGCTTGAGGCGGCTGGCATTCTCGAAAGACAACACGGGCATACTGAGGAGCAGCACCAGACGTGCGTACTCGCTGGTTATAAACCCGCCCTTAACAGCACGTCGCAAACGCTGGGGTACTGATAATCTTCTGACTGTCTCCCGAGGCTGACTGAGGAACGTGAGCTGATTGTTGGGCCTCATGAGCATTGGCAACAGCGGCGGCGTGAGCGGGGTCGTCTGCAACAGCACGAAGTCAGCCCCCAGCATCCAGATACACTCGATATCGCACTCACCTCGTCCAACGTCGCGCCCACAGACCCGACCAGCTTCTCAAGCTCCCCGACCCGCCTGTCCATCTCGACGATGCTCTTCACTTCGGCTGGTGCGTCCCCGCTCCCGCTGTCCTTGACCGGCCCGACCCCTACATCCGAGTCGTCGTCTTCGCTATCGCCATCACTATCGCTCTCCTGCTCCTCGCCGCCTCTCCCCACGACAACGCCTACCAATCTTCCCCGTCCCTCCCTCCCCTTTCGTACCTTTTCCAACCGCTTCCGCACATCCACCAAACCCATGATCATCTCTCCCGGATCGACGCCCCCTCCTTTACCTCTGACCACCTTGCCGTTGTTGTCGTTCCCGCTCCCGTTCTGGTTCTGGTTCTCTCCACCAGCAGCCTCAACACACGCCCTCAACGCCAGGTTCGACGGATCCTCGAGCTCAGCTTCGAGCGCAACAGGGAGGTAATGATGCTAATCGAGACGGGGATCATTTCTTCCAAAACGACAAGCGTCTTGCCCTGAGCGATGAGAACGCCGTGGGTACTCTCTGTGAAGGTGGCGAGAGCCTCAGCGAGGGTGCTGTTGGTAGAGTTGAGCTGTGGCTGTATGAGGGTGTTGTTGACGTAGCAGTTGGTGTTGAGTTCGTCGCCGCCGGTGCCAAAGTAGAACAAAGGGAGGGTGGAGGCGATGCTGCTCAACAGGGAGGTGGTGAAGTTGACGACCTCGGGGAGGGCAAAGCGGAGTTGTCCTGCGGGGGGCCCGTTGGCGTAGGTAGACCAAGGGGTGGCATCGAAACAGGCGACGTAGTCTGAATATGTCTTGCGATCGTCAAGAGATACAGAGCTGGAGAACGGTCAGTCCTGTGCGAGGTGACGGACCACAATGAACGGCTTACAGAGGTGGGATGAGTTGTTCTTCATGCTCCCCACCTGCATGGACAGTCTTCTCAACAGTCAGCGGTGACTGGTTGTTTTTGTACAGCCTGATGGACCCTATCGTTTTACAGGATTCCATCGCAAGCCTGATTTTGATGGCTAGAGCAGGGAGATCGAACGTGGCCTCCACTGTAGATATACTTTCATCCTACCTGTTACATAAAACGTAGAATTATCGGTTTCCTGCCAGATGCGAGGGTTGGGGATACGATAGTGGTAAGCGGCGACCTAACATGCAAACCAAACCATACCATGTTAGCATTGATCACTCTTTGCTCTTCTAACAAGTCTGCTCGGGCCTTGCAGCGTTTGACGATTATATCACTGATATTTGTCGGGGCGAGAGAGAGAGCGATCGAGTACGACTCGATGGCTGCGTTAGGGTTCCTGGACTCCATTAGGGTGTCACTGTGTTCCTCGAGTTTCTTGACACAACGTCGGCGGAAATCTTGGGGGGAGGGGGGGATTCTCAGATTAATTCCAGTGTTACCATTGCGCCTCAGACTGCTCACCGATTTCCCATGTGGCTCGTTCACTGGGGATGTGCATCTCGAATAGTTCATCTTGCATCTTGCGAAAACATTCAGTCGCTTCTAGAACACGATTACTGCCTTCAAGAACATTGCAGATCGCCCGATAGACGTGTGACTTCGGAACACCCAACTGGATGGAGCGAGAATTATCAGCAACTCCAAACTACCAAGCAAACCATACCTTAGCTGCAGCATCCGATGCCTCACTGACCGAGGAACTGGTCAGTACCACTGTTGTCCATTGATACAGAACATCGCTGAGGTGGTCCGTATAGGTGGATTTTTGTGCATGGCCATCAGGGGTAATCTGCACAGCCTTTGCGAACCACTCGACGGCTCTCTTCAAATCAGTGGAGTCGTGGCACAGTTGAAAACGTCTCTGGAACGCGAGGCCGATGTTGTCGAATCTAACCGGTTTGTCGAAATAAGCCTCGGGAACCTCGTCTGCGGCTCTAACCCATTTTGAGATCAACTCGTTAAGCTTCCCAAAGTCGTCAGAGATCTGCAGTCCATTGAGTTCATATGTCTGCATCACGAGGTCTGCGGCACGGCGTGTATGCGTATACAGAGGGCCGATTTTCTCCAGCTGGTTGATGTATTCGTGTAGTGTGCTTTCGGGTACTTTATGTCCTGATGCACGATAATACAAAAGACCTTGTGATAGATATAACAACGTCACAGGCCGATCCCGGTGGTCATCAGCGCGTAACCTCAATGCTTCCTTGAACAGCGAGGTAGAGTGATGGAAATTTTGGTGTGCGTGATGAAACTGATCAGAGAGAAACTCTGCTTTAGCGAGATTCAACATGGCAACGACGTGACGCGGATCGTCCTTAGGGCATTTTTCAAGGGCTTGGGTGAAAAGTGCAACGGAGGAAACAAGATCATTTTCGTTATGGTTTCTGTAGTAGCTAAGAAGAGCACGGTGCCTCTCATCTGTCAGATTTGCGACGTCTGGGAACACTGAACACTCCTTCCAGACCTACAACAAGATTCTTCAGAAAGAACACGGTGATGGTAACATTTCACCTACACTTATCGTCGACGCAACTAGACAAGCAGTCATCATACCATTGTTGCACAGAGACGAGGAGCGATAAGGATCGTGGCATGGATTCCTTGATCGTGAATGCTGTGAAACAGTTGAATACTTCAAGTTGCATCAGATGTACAAAAACTTCGTCCATACGTCTAGTCCGCTCAAGCAAATCAGACACACGTGTCTCCAGTAGAGGCTCTCCATGTCCTAACACAGGGGAAAACTCGAAAGATGCACAAAGAACCAGCCGGACTTTGGTGGATGAAGCAGACGGCCTGAGAAGTCATCAACACGGATAATCGCAGGACGAAACCTCGATGGTACGCACAAGTAGATCCGGTGGTGTGACCTGGGGTATTGATTTCCTGGAAATCATCAAGTAAGCTAGAGGTCATCGTCTATTGAAGCACCGTAGTGCCCACCATGAGAACGTCAATCCCGCGCTGTAAGAACAAGGATGAGTGATGAAGAACGGGAGGGGGAAAGGGAACACGAACACACGGCAGCGGCATATTGAACGATGTATTGCACGTCGCTCTCGCTGTAAGTCTCGTCTGGAGAGTGAGCGCCGTTGGTTGCGAGCTGAGGGTACTGGGCGACCTCGAGGGGGAAACTCTGGCTGTCGGTGATGTGCTAATGGAAGGTGTTGATCTTGACCCAGCTCATATCGTCGAGGGTCCTGAACAAGTCAGTTAGGGGGAAGCTAGACAAGGTGAGGTCAGTGTGACGCATTGGATGCGACGACTGGATACGCACAAGTTGCGGGAAGTGTCTAACACGAATCCACGGAAGGCCTGTTGGCAAAGTCACGTCAGCGCAACGGGCGTCGGGTCAGATACGTACGTAGGCAGGGGTGTCAGTGATGGAAATGGGTGCCTCAAGGGTGTACGTCTGGCTGCCATAGTAGTACCAGAGCTGACCAAAGGTCGTGAGGCCGCGGAAGAGACCGAGGGTGGAATTGGTGGTGAGGGTGGCGGGGGAACCGTTTGCGGGGATGGTGAGAACGTATTCTTCGCTGCGGGTGCCGAGAGGCTTGATAGCCTCAGATGAGATGCTGTCGACGGACGCGCCGGGTGCGAGGGAAAGCGAGAGGGAGGAGAGCGTCGACGCGCCTTGAAGGGCCGCAGTGTCGTTGGCGCCGCGACCGACGACGAGACGGCGAGCTTGTCGTTCTGGAGGTAGTACAGAGCCTGCTGAACGGCGTCGTTGAGATCGCCAGGTGTGTTGTTGAGGGCGATGTCAAAGTAGAACTAGACTTTACTATACCCAGACTCGTTTACTAGGTCACGCTCGGCTATTCACGGCACGGAACTTGCCGTTCCGAATCCCCCTTTGAATTCTATGTCACTCGGATGGCGGTTAAGGACCAAGATTCTGAGCGCTCGGTGCGAGCGCGATGCCTCTCTCGGCTTCTGCGGGCGCATCATAAGGACCAGGTGACATTCCCTGCCTCATTCCACTGCGCATCGCAGTGTCAAGTCCACTTCATGACTTCCGCCACGGAGATACATTCAGAAAACGAACGTTGAGGGAGAAACATACGGTGCGCAACGACGCAAGGAACGTGGAGCCCTCCGCTGACGGGTATGCAATCGAACAATAGTCAGAAAAAATACCACCATCACCACAAAGAACATCGATCAAGATGTTTGAGCTCATCACGGAAATGAAGGTGCCTCGCCTCACTCACGTCCACACCAATCACGCAAGCTTCGCAAACCCGACCCGCGGTACCACTTGAGGACCAGTCGCGTAATAGAATATGGTATACACGCTCCGAGTGCAAAAAAGGAAAGGGGACTTGATGCTCCATAACGCTAACGTATACGGGAATGGTGAATCGACAAACTTTTGTACAACTCAGCAAATGATGGAAGAAACCTCACAAACAGGATAAGTCTGAGCAGCTATAGTGCTGAAACAATCCAACGAACTTGAACGGCTTGCCACCAAACGTGAGGCTCGGTGTTGGCATGGCACGGGTCTACAACAATGTCAACGATGCCAGACCTTCATCGTAACGGAGACTCACGGGAATAAAAACTAGGACTGTGTCCGATGAGCTTGCCATCGAGGGCCTGATGCAACTCAAGCACTGTTACCTTGTCGCTAAAGATGAAGTTGGCGTTGATCTCGTTCGCGATCGTCTTTCCATTGCCTCGTATTTCGTCCATCTCGATCTACCAGTAAGCCTGAAATGTATGCAAACATCAGTACACGTCCGAGTCCATGTCCGTCAATCATTCCAGCTCACCTGGTACGTCACCTCGGAGTAAGCGAGTGTATTCTTCTGGTAGAGCGCTTCGTTCGTTCCACCAATAAATACTGAGTTTGACATCTTGTTCTCGCTGATAAGCGTGTCAAAGAGCGGGCTGGCAGGGAACATCGAGATAGGGTGGAACGCCAATCCCAAGAGACTGTCCACAGGGGGTCATATGTTCCCATGAACTTGAATGTCGATGCAGCACCGATGATCTGCTTGTCTGCCTGATCGGTATGTATGTGTCAGGGAATATGATCGAGTCGTCACATCAGGTTCATGTGGACCAGCCACGGCCCACGGTCACGTCCAAGTCGATGTATTATCTGCCCAAGGCTTTATCTCCGTTTTCAAAGTCGAACTTGAATTCGCGATTCAGGTCTTTCGCAGTGTTAGACTAGAAGAAGTGAGTTTCAATGAGAATCTGAATGTCGGATTGATTAGGCTCCCTTGGCTGACAAGCGATGCAAACAGCGGATCAACACCAAGCTTCGAGACGGATCGGAAGGCCAATCCCAGTAAACCATCTGCGGTATATGATTTGTTCGGTATCCAATCAGATGTGATCTGTGTTGCAGAACCCAAGGTTTGAGGGTCTGCCTAGCTTGGCGTCAGAATCCAATGGTCACGGTCATAAACGATACAAAACATACAGTGAATCCAGCGATGGTGATATTATCAGTATATACCTCACCTTCGATGATGGTTGCATCTTCATATTCGAACTGAAATGAGTCGTTATCTGCACTGCTGCGGCGTAGGTGCTTTCTTTCAGTCCATACAGCTGTTTTTGTTCAAGTCAACGCAGTGATACGTTGGTGCTGCAGAATGGCTGTACTGGGGTTTCCGGAGCTCACAACTCCTGGGATCCTTATTTCTCTCAGACTTCTGAGGACCTTTTGGAGTGTGACGTAGATCAGGGTAAACATATATCAGAATGATACAAGGAGAACGTACCGTTGAAGGTCTTGGGAGGAGTTGCCAATCGAAATCTCTGCCATCCAACCGCTAGGTTGATAAGTCAGCGGGAGGATTCTGCCCCGCCTTCCGAATCCGGATTCTCTCCGTTTCACAGAGAAAGGGTGGGTCGTCCCCGTGTTCATCTCATAATTGTCCAGGCCACGAATGATATTCCTATATAAACAAGGCTGAGCGGACGAGATATAACGGCTCACTGCACGTACTCCCTGACTGATATAGCATGAGATGACATTGCATCTAGATCAATGCTTTCGTTGAAGTTCGGAGAGGAAGGGTGTCTAGTGAGAGGTATGGCGATGCCACCCGTCTCCAAGTTTGGTATAGGTTTCGCAATGGCCAGAGCGACCAGGCCGCTGGTGACTGCAAATATGGTTATCGTAATGAATCGCATTGTATGGGTGAAACGTCCACCCAGACCTTTATGATGGAAAAATGAAAATGACAATATTTACGGTCATCAGGGATAAGAAGAAAACGAATGATGCATAAATGAAACTGATAATGATTGAATGTTGGTCAAGTCCGAAGGCCCCGGAAAAAAGAATGCGGAGCAAAACGGATAGAGATTTGGGGGACATGTTGTGAAGCTTAGCACGGCCCGGGTGAGTCGTCAGTCTGATCGATACTCCCAAAATTGTTTGCGGAACAGTCCTCCCAGATATATCAACTTCGACTCGGGGTACGTTCATCGGCTGACCTGTGAGTCTGACGAATGCACAGAACGCGTTGTCCATTCTTATGTCCGTTCCATTCCATGCATTCAATGTACATGCCGGTAGTCTGGGAGGCGTTTAGTAGCCTTGGTAAAAGCTGCGAACGGAGTGGGGTGGGTCGTGGCTCCGACTGGAAGGAGGCGAAGTGACGATAGCAGACAAAAAAGCCTTCTTGATAGAATTATAGATATTTAAGCATTTCTTCTTGACCATACGGTCTTCATGATTACCAGCGAGACTGGACTTGCGTGCAGTCATCATCTGACGTACTGTGTCCTCCTCCTGTTTCTTCGACCGTTTGCGTTTGCGTGGCAGGAGTTCGACGAGCCATCCTCGTTGCAACTTGCGAACGCCCCTCCCCAAGTTGAACCCATCTACTCCCGCTCAGTCCAGCTCAGTATTCGCAATGTCGTCCGCCATGAAAACGCCTCCGAGGAGGGCTAGCGGGTACGGGTAGAAGCTCCATTCGAGAAGCGGCTTGGCGCGGGCTATGCGCGTCTGAACGCGTGTTGACAGTTGAACAAGAGAAAGGTGTGGGACCGACGCGTTGGGTGATGCCGCGATGAGTACCTTGTCTTCTTTTTTCAGAGAGGTGAAGGCCAGCTCAGTCCATTTCTCCCAATACCATGCATGCGCCTCCACACGCCTGACCTCGTCGCTCCACCCCCGCCATGCAAGCACTGCGCACGCCTAACCTCGCCCCCTCACCTCACCTTACCATCGTCTCCCAAACGCCGACCTGTACCTGGCTCACCAATGACGCAACCGTGACGGGGCTGCCCACGACAAGTAATGGATGGGTTGAGGAAGCTGGGACATGGACTGCCATTTTTCAGGGCCCCGGCTGCCAGTGATCACCAACGCGTTCACACGCTTTACAGCGATTTTGAGCCTACCCTCGCCAATCATTATAGTCGGTGGTTCAGTACTCATCAGTGATTACAGCCCTGTCAATGGAAGGGCGACTGCCAACCCTCCAATGTGATGTGTGCACCATAAAATCTCCAAATAAATAAATTGAATAAATAAATTGTGCACGGTGCCGGGAACAGAACACAGTGTATACGCCCTGCAGGAAAGGCGTCCCGATGATCCAAAATTATTTATAGTCAGAACGACTATATTGAGCGCCGCAACAAGGGATTCAGGGAGCGATAAGATCATGAAATCGTACCTTGCGCGGTAGACGACTGGTCGGTAACAATGGCGCTAAAACATTTCGAAGAACCTTCCGTAATTGGATTAAGTCTGAGAGCCCCGTCCCGGAGGGATTTGAAACGTCTTGCCACCAAAGGTGAAGCTCACAGTCGGGAAAGAGTCGCACGGCACTACAGGCTGTCGATGGAAAGAAAAGGTACCAAACGCAATCAGAACTCGCGGTAATGGAAACCAAAGCCTGCATGTTCTACGAGGGTACCGCCAAGCTGTCTGACGGTACAACTCCGAAATCCGTTCCCGGTCCCCGATGATCAATAGTATTGATAATGGCATTTTCGAGAATTTTATCACCATTGACACGAACATCGTCCATGGACACCTGCCATAACCCCGGCTACATGAATGCAAATGTCAGCAACATCCACTCCCATCTACCATTTTAACTCACAGGATTCGCCGTTATGGGTGTATAAGCGATGTTACCAATGTACTGCTCACTGTTTGCTCCACCGACGTACATCTCGGCCCCAGAAGAAGTGAGTTTGAACGAGAACCTGAATGTCGGATTGATTGGCTCCTTTGGCTGACAAGCGATGCAAACAGCGGATCAACATCAATATCCGAGACGGATCGGAAGGCCAATCCCAGTAAACCGTCTGCAGTATATGAATTGCTCTGTGTCCGATAGGATTTGATCTGTGTTGTAGACAGTCTGGGAGTCTGAGGCTGGACGCAAGGAGAGACATTGATGTAACTGGGGTGGTGTTCAGTGAGGTAAACAAGCTAACTACACCAGCAACTCACGTTGTCCGTGTTCAATATCTCTTCCGTATGCTCTGGGGTGTAGGAGCGTGGCGCTGGACGAAAGGAGGGTCCTGGCTGTAACTGCACGCCCAGTTGGGACAGAAGGTCAATGTGACTGGGGACGATGGCTTGCCACTGGCACTCACCTCACTGTCCGGGCTCAAACGCTTTTCCGCCACACGCAAAGTGGTGCTCAGTCTAGCCAGCCGCCGAGAATGCTCAGCTTGATAGGTCTGGCATACTCATACTGTCCGGTGTTGGTTCAATCCTCTCTGGGATGAAAAGGAGCGTGGGCAATCCTCGCTGCACTTGAACATTGAGGATGTGGAAAGTAGAAGGCAAGGGGACTCACATTTACCTTGCCAAACACCGTTATAGACTCGGATCGTGCTTTACACGTGGTCTTCGTGCCCGAACTAACAGCAATCTTTTTAGCGTCGCCTGGATGGGAGGCAAGCGAACTCACTTTAAACTTCGTTAAGTATAAACTCGGATCGTGCTTTACGCATGAGAACTAACGGCAATATTTTAGGGTCTGGTACGCGGGCGCGAAATACTAAGAGATCGTAGACGAGGGTGTCACGGGTGCCAGTGAGGTAGCCCATCCAATGTTGGCGGACAGGGAGAGGAGAGATTTATTCGACCCAATCCAGGAAGTGACCAGTCTGGTAAACCGCAGTCGAGTAGGGCGTCGTCGACCTCAGGTTGGAGGGGATAGAGAATCCCCGACTCCCACGAAGTGGTGGAGGGTTTGTAATTGCACCAAATGTCCAACCTCCAAAATTTAACTGAATAGGGAAATTCTCATCTCTCGCCCCATATCATCCATTCCTTACATACTTCTCATGCAGCTCAAAATCAAACTCCTCGTGCTTAATTCAAGGGGAATATCGGCCATGCGTCAACACCGCACTGTATCAGGCTTCATTTCGCGTACGATCCTATCCGCAAGTGAAGCACGTTGCAGTCGAACTTGATCGGCACACTATCTTATGTAGTTGATGCCTGCGAACTGAATGACCATGCAGACTTAGAGGTAACGGTATCGAAGTCCATTTTCCGAAGTGGTCGCTGCCAGGGGCACGGGTGTCCAGTCTGGAACCCCAACCGGAAAACTTGCAGCAAACAATGTCATCTTAGCAGGTTCAATACTGATATTCCTAGCCCGCAGCAGGTAGCTATGGTGGCTGCACTGGGCGGATGAATAGCCTTGTAATATAGTAATCAGTAATGAGTCTGCCAAGGCAAGGCAACCCGTCTTCCAAGGTTCTAGTCTGGCCGAGAGCGCCACAAGGTACCCCGTGATGCATTGATGGGCCAATCAACCACCTAGCGAGACTTCGCGCATGCGAATTCCCGAACTTGTCGCGTAACTTTTGCCACAAATATGGCTCGAGTTTCGTATCCTGCCTAAAGATTTAGGCCCGGAGATCCCGACGGGGATCATTGCAATGAGTCAGCATAAATAGTCGGGATTCTCCAATCGTGCGATCGACAAATACTTCGTCTCAATCCTTGGCGCTGCGTCCCTTGGCCGATTTGTCGCTTATACAAGACATGGTCTGAGATTGATCACATGTATCGTAGACCTGAAAGAATCGACACGGAATATCTACCAGTCCATCCTCCTGGACATTCGGTGATCAGGGTGGGCATGGCAGCGCTGGGGACATCGCATCAAGCGACATTTGGCGAACGGATGCGGTGAAGCAGGAGGGTTAACAGGTATATTCAGTGACTCCGAAATATAGACAAGAACTCGGATAGCCTGTTCCGCCCTGAGGCGGGACTACGACTGACCGTCATGATGATGATCTCGTTTCGTCCTTTGGCGGATCGTCCCAAGGTCGTGGCATCCCCCAAGCCATTTCTGCGAAGACAACGCCACTTTGTCAGAAGAATACTTACATCAAGCAGACCACTACCTCTATCAAACTACGCATCGTAGGTGACCCTGAAAGGAGGAACAATGTCTAACATGGGGTAGGCTAGTTTGAACAATGAGCGCTTGAGCTAAACGAGGGATCATGAAGAACCCACCGAGACGGGTTCCAAAACGCCACCGGATGGTAGATCCACGTTCGATCCCCGACACGCCACTACAGGAAGAGGTGACACGGGCCGCAGTTCTCGTACGACAGTAAGTACCTATGCCACAGAAATGGACGTACAAGAAAAAAACACTCTCTGTCTGGTACGAGGCGAAGCCGTGAACATTGCTGCCAGGACCCGACGGGTTGGACGGATGAATTGGAGGGTACAAGAGCGTCCGTGACCTTCTCGGGTATCGGGAAGGTGTCGGCTGGTATTGTCACCGCTTCCTGCGCGTCTCCATGGAATGACATCTACTGGCACAGGTGCGTCAACGCCGCCTGACAGCTTTTTAGACGCACCTTGTGCGCGCTCCACCAGAATGAATGGACAATGCCAGAGCAGAGCTGTAAAACTGTCACTCGATCAGTTCATTACGTAGCCACACCTGGCTTGCTCGGACGCCAAGTGTCATATGATACGCCGAGTCTCGGCCAATCACAGCATCAACCGCCCCAATGTGGAGCGCCCGTGCTATGCTCCACAGATCTCGTTGACGAAGCGTGGACCTTGCCATCGTCAATGTCGTATCGAATACATGACAGAACGTATTTCAACCAACAACCCACGCTGTTGACGTACGCAAAACGCGGCCAGTAAAAAGGTAGAGTGGGGAAGGCCCCGTCTATCTGGGCGATTCGTGATTGATATTATTAACCCCGATCGGGGAGGGGGCCGCGGGCATCGTGATGGACGTTTGATAAGTAGGTATCTCCAGCTTGGGTCATACACCTACTTACCAGCGCAGACGCATTTGTCACTGCGACAGACATTTGAGAACGATTGCACGAGGAAGTCGAAGTCGCCCTGAAAATTTCCCGGCGTGAAGGCCTGCAGAAGCTGTTCGATGAAACAAATTTCAATGATGCACACCAGACTCGCCTTCAAGTTCGTCCTCGAGATGGAAACGGCATTTGGGATCTTGTTACCATATTGGACGTGGAGAGGGGCAAATGAAGTAGAGCACGGCGACAATGTGTGCCCACGCTGCGGAAAGAATGTGGGCAGCGCGGGCAGCGCGCACGACATCCTCGTCAGTGACTTCATCGAGGTGTCCATAAGCGATGTTCTCCCGCATGGTACCGTCGAACAGGTTCGGACTCTGATTCACGACCGCGACGTGGTTGCGGAGATGGTGGACGTCTATCCACCGGAGCTCGTTCAGCCCAACAGAGATCGTGCCCTCGGTGGGCTCATACAGCCTTTGCAGTAGAGCCCGCCACCGTCGATTTGCCACATCCGGAGGCTCCAACGAGTGCGACACACTCCCCCTCAGAGATTTTCATGGAGATCTTCAACACTGCCGTATCGGGCTCTGCTGGGTAGGAGAAGGATACGTCCCGTAGCACGAGGTCGCCAGAGAGATTAGTGGTCGGAGCCCGCCTTGAGACTCGCTCGTCCCGTCGGTGGGAAGCATTACAAATTGGAGAAGATCTGTGGTAGCGTGGACGCTCTTGGAAATCTGTTGAGTGAACGCCATGATTTGCCTGCCGATCGTGACCGTGAAGACGACGAGGTTGAGTGCTTGGACCGTCCGGAGATACGTGTAGGTGCCATTGGCAATGAGCACCGCGCCGGTATAGAACAAGAGCGCCTCTGCGATGTAGATGAGACCGGAAGCGACGCCATATGTGCACCCTTCAACAAACGCGCCACGGACACCAGTAGAAAGATAGACAGAGGGGCTGGGCAACCTGAATAATTTCGTGAGCTTTCCTTGCACGTTTATCACGCCTTCCAGCAGCTTGCATCGCGCTCCGTTGCAGGTTCGCTTTCTCGCTTTCGAACTCTTCGTCACTTTCAACCATCGGTGGGGGTGGGATAGGCGAATTGAAGGGAGACGTGAATGTAGGGGAAGTGGGCGTGAATGGCAAACTCATCCGGCGACCATCATAGACGTGGGGCGGCGCCTGAACGGAAGGGACCAGGACACACTCGAAGGCCTTCCACGTCTTCCGGAGGCGCCACCTTCGAATTCAGCCGCCTGATTGAGGACAACGCCAGAAGGAGGGAGTGGGGGAGCTTCATCCCGACCGTCAACTCTGCGACAACGTCAAACATCCATCCTCCGATCACCGTCGTGACAAAGCGTACGCCACGCAGAGTCGGAGCGTGGCTGTAATGCTTGTCCTTGGCCTGTTGAGTATCGCGTGCTTCTTCATCTTGGGAAGCCAGGATCTCTGCAACCTCCTCGTATACGGGAGGGTGTACATCCAATTGATCGCCGTTGCCACGACAGCCACCTTCTCGCAGCATCTTGTTCCACTCCCCATCGGCCTTCTCTAGATCCGCACGAAACCCTTGCTCGGCTACGATGCCCTCGCGCATAACGTACACGAAGTCATCCGCATTGATGCACGTGAGGTCGTGTGTGATAATGATTGTAGTTTTCTTGTCTTGTGAACGCCAGGCTCGGATCGCTGCAGTAGTCAGAAGGCGTGTCGGAGGGTCCAATGCAGATGTCGACTCGTCTAAGCGGATTATGAGGAACATGTCATCCAGCGTGAGACGGGCGCAAACTCACCAAGAATCAGGACTTCGGGGTCCCGTATTCTCGCTCTTGCGAGTGCCAAACGTTGCTTCATACCTCCACTCAACACAACGCCGCCTTCTGCTTCAATGTTTTCACCACTGCCAGCGAGGATCGTCTCGTGTCCGGCCTCAAGTCCATAGACCCAACTCTCCAACATCGCAATACGGCACGCCTCCTCCACTTCTGCGTGAGTTACTTCCAACGGCACCGAGGGCAACATTCCAGTGAATAGAGTCTCTAAAAACCTGTGCGCCCACGCCAGCCGAACCTTGTGTAACACCTGCAACATGTTTTCGAACCCAAGCAGTGTCGAGGTATCGCAGGTCCTGTTCGTCAAGCAACACTTCGCCCTTTCCAAGCGCTGGGGAGTAATAACCAAGAAGAATGGATCCGATTGTGGATTTGCCGCATCCAGAGGGACCAACAATGAACGTAGTTTCAGACGAGGGAAGGAACATATCCACATCGCGTAGAACTGGTATGGTTGGCCGCGTGGGGTAGGCGAAGGTGAGGTTGGTGAGCATGAAATCACCCGCGAAGCTACGCGGCGTGATACGGCGAAGAGGTTGCGCCTTCCCGTGCTTGGCGACGATGGTCGAAGGGATTTGTTGAGAAGAAGAGACGACTCCCGCCAGCTCCGCTGCCGACATCTTACCCTTGGCCAACACGACTAGAAGAGGAACCATCATCTGTGCAGGTTGCTGGTTGCGATCAAACATGCCCAGAAGACACTCATGACATCACCAGGCTTGTTCTTGCCCTGGAGCACTAAGTGGGCACCGTACCAGAATCCCTGGACAAACATCGCCATTGAGACAAACTGAGTTGTACCCGCCGTGATACCCCAGACGGCACCGAGTGACTGAACGGCGACTGCCACACGCTTCAGAAGAGCATGCTCGTGAGAGGCTGCATTCGCTGCTTTGACTGCGCCAATATTTGAGACGACGCGGGTAACAAGGGAAGTGGCGTGGGCAATGAGTGTTTGTTCATGTGCCAGACGTGGTGTTGCAAAGGCCCAGTGAGAGAATCCCTGGATGAGGATAAGAAACGGGACCACCGAGAGGATGACAAGGGTCAATAAGTGCGACCAGTAAAATGCGAGTATAAGAGCCGATAACGTTGTGGTTAAATATTGAATAAGTTGGCCAGACGCAAGGCGTCGTCGGTTTCCCTGTTAATGAGTCAATATATTGGGCCGCGTGAACCACCAAGAGGGAGCTTGCCTAGCAAACTTGGCCATGAGGCCGCCAGCGCCTATGAAAGCACACTCGCCACCGATGTCCTGCACGTTGGTGGGATTGTCACTACCCATCTGCCTATCGAACCATTCCATTTGATTGTGCACGACCGCGTGATAGACGCTTCTTCGCAATTCGACGACGTTGCATTCGCCGACCCATATCCATAGGCTACTCGTCACGCTGCTCATCAGAAGGGCACCCAGACCGAGCCCGAGAAGCTCTAGTGCGGCAGGGCCGAGACCATGCAGAAGGGCATCCTTTGCTGCTTGTGATGGATGTGGAGTGAGAGGGAAAGCGGCAAAGGTGTTGAAAGACTGGCCGATGACGTACGTCATGAACGGAGCGATGCCGCCCGCTGCCATGGACGATGCAATGGCAGGTGCAAGCAACACGAGCTTCCGTCTCGGAGTAAGGATTGTGAAGAGGATTGTGAAGTATGGCGCGGGCGGGAGGAGGGGGATGTCATGGAAAGATGCGGCGGGGGAAGAGAGAGTGGCATGCGAGTCACATTTCTTGATGTCGATAGAAGAGAGAGTCGATGTTCGCGCAGATAGCTCCGGTTTGGAGTTCGTGGTTGGATCGTGGTTGTTCATCGCTGTCGCTGATGGAAATGAGAAGAGAAAGAATCGAGATGACCCTTTGCCATGTTCGCGTTGCTCATTTTCGTTTAGTCCGAAACCGCTATCGCGTGATACCCATCTTCATAAATGCCCCAACGACTTTCACCTCGTCATACCGCCCCACATTCTCCGACGTCTTCTTCGAATGAATATACTTGAGCGTTTTCCGGAATGTCGCTGGGTCATGTTTGGAGACGCAACCCCTTCGATTCGTTGTGATGGGTGCATGCAGGTACGAAGCGGAAGACGAGAGAGAGGTGCTGGTGTCGATCGAGGACGTGATGAGCTGTACGAGCGAGACGACGAATTTTGGGGTGACCTGTGACGGTGTCGGCAACTCGTCAGCGTCGACAACAAAGGAAAGAAGAGAGATACGCACAGCAAGTGCCCTCCGACACTGTGGAAAGTAGAAAAAAAAACTAAATTTCAGTGCATCATATCCCCGACTCACACTTTAGTGGGTAGGGTTGTACATAATTGAAAAAAATTAGGCACCACCCAAACGGTATGCAGGCGCAGTCCTCACGTGATAGCCCTTTAGCCAATCGTAGCCGACTATGTAACCAATTTCGTAATAACACGCCAATGATAGTTACTTAGTGTACATATCCTTCGAGTCAGCATAAGTCGCCGGGCCCTTGGCAAGTTGTTCCGCAGCCTGTATCTTGCCTGTATCTCGATCA
>JBBPOL010000092.1:0-21694 GCA_038091435.1 Leccinum variabile | reverse complement strand
CCGACTTCCTATCACCATGTCCTCAATGAGGCCATCATCCTAAACAGATAAGCCGTCGACCTTCGCCCGTCAAGCCACCCGCGTCGATCAACGTCGTTGTCGCAACCGATCTATGCGATCGTGGAGAAATGACGGACCTGAAGGAGGCCATCATTTTCGCGAGACCAGTCTTCGACCTTTGCCCACCTGGCCATCCTGACTGATCACGGTCACTGCGTAAACTTGCACATTGTCTCCGTCACCCAGTCGAACGAGTTGAAGGACAGAAAGGATCTATTTAGTCTCTACACCGAGTTGTCAAATATCTCACAAACACTCTCACTAGACGATCTCTCTGCAGCGAAGTAACGGATCACCGACGCTGAGCATTTCCGCCATCCCAGTCCTCCTCGCATATCAAACATTTCTTCGACTACTGCCACCCCGCTCTGTTCAATACAAGGCCCTCCTGTCGCTCTAGCGCTCCTCCGCACCCTGTCCACATTCCATCGCTGTTTCCGACGCCGATCAGCTACTTTGACCTGCGGATACGCACTCCCGGGAATTACACTCCGCTCTGTTCGGAACTCAAAAGGCCCTCCAGTCGATCTGGCGCTCCTCCGCACGGTCTTGCGCTCCTCCGTACCCTTTCCTCATTCCGTCGCTTTTTTCGACGCCCATCAGTTACTTTGACCCGCTACGGATACGCATTCCCGGGGATCGTTCGTTTGCGATCGGGCGTATCGACGGAGGAAGCGTCGAACTATGAGAGAATCCGCTGAGCGTTCAGAAGAGTGTGGGGCAATGTTGTATCTCGCGATGTAAGGGGCTGGGAGTCGTTCGACCCGTATGACGCCACCGGGAGGGTGAACGCAAAACAAGATCTATGAATTGTATGCGTTGTCACGGTACGTAATCTTTTTTTTTCGCTGCGCGCCGAAATCATATGATGCTCCACTGGCAAGGTTGGACGTTGATATCCTCCGAGTCGACGGTCATCAGCGAAGGTACCTTACGCATCCTCTCCATGCTCTCCCTCGCAACCACATACTTTTTATTTTTCAACAGGATGTTATCTACCCCAGCCAAAGACGAATTTCGAGAACCTCCAAGACATGCAAGGGCCGAGCGGAGGGGCGAGAGGAGTTTACTATGGGAAGACGCGTCCGCGATACGGACGTTTAGGAATGGTGTTGCATTCGCTCACGGCAGCCTCTCAATTTCTTCTGTCGTGCTAGGTTGGGTCGAGTCGAAGGATTCGCCACGTTCAGGAGCGACCTCCAATTCGACAATACATGATTGTGGTGCCGAACAAAGCAGGGGATGGTTGTACTGTACTGTATATTTCCAACAATCCAATGATCCTTTCTCAGTGCCCACCATGAATCGGGTGCAAGTCCTTTTTCGGACATAACGTTTCCGTCGCCAGGGTCTCGGTGCAGTTCCGAATCAGAAGTGAGGTGATATAGTTA
Organism: Leccinum variabile; assembly: GCA_038091435.1. Lineage (NCBI taxonomy): Eukaryota > Fungi > Basidiomycota > Agaricomycetes > Boletales > Boletaceae > Leccinum > Leccinum variabile. The sequence goes on along the minus strand of JBBPOL010000092.1, from coordinate 20,243 downwards.
CATAACTACCACCCCAATTGTAGGATCTTCCGACGACGTATCGGCTCGCGGACTTGACCAATTATCCACTCAGACTAGCTGTACATAATATTGTGGCTGCGAAGACTTGCCACTAACCTCAAGGCCTCATGACTCGTTCACCTTCCCCCCAGCCTCCTGCCAACTCCGACTTCTATCGTCTAGCTCTAAAGCAAGAGTTTACGGAGCCATGTCTAGAAGGTGCCTTCGATCAGCCTCCAGTTGCTCATCAGGTGTGTCTAACCATTCATAAAGTTTTCTTGACGAACCGAATGATTTCGCTCGAGTCTAGCCTCCCTTTCCGCAATCCCACAGCCAGAAAATACCCATTCCACAAAATTCTTCCGAAGCCAGGCTCCTGATAGCCGCCGCACGAGTCGATTACCGCATACGCGTTATCCAAAAAGATCTCGTCGACCATTTGGCTCAACGCGACATGTTACGCCTCGAGTACAATCGCTTGCAAATCGAGCAGGCTCAACAAAATGTCGTGGACGCGGAGTATCATGTCGGGCGTGTGCGAGTTGCTATCAGAAAAAGCGGGTATTATACGTCGCTCGCGTGTGCGACTCGGAGTCCGAGTCGTCTACCGTCCTCGGAGGCCACGAGCAGTTCTACAAATCGTAAGTTCACCACAGTCCCCTAGTACTACTCTCCCATTTTCCGAGTCTCCCACTGACGTCGGAATAGAGCCATATACGGTTATTCAGTACTCGGAGGATATGTTTGACAGCAGAACTGAACCATATGTTACATTTCCGCCGAGCCGTGCGCATACACCGAAGTTGGATGGCATACGTACGATTTGGGGTGCGACTGGAACTAATAGTAGTCATACTTATTGTGATACTGTTGCATCAGAGTGTTGACCAATGTCAAATTGATCGTCTGTTGTTCCTAGTGAGCCTGTAATGTCTAACACTCTGTAATGTCTAATATGAACAATGTGGCTCCCGAAAACTCAGTGAAATACTGTACAGAGGTGATATGGCTGTGTAGCCTTGACAGGATGGGCTCTCTGTCAAGGAACATCAGACGGTGAGGGCAAGCACAGCCACAATTCTGTGTAGACTATGTAGACTCTCACAGGATAGTGTAATCTGGGAACTCTGTACCCCAGAAAGGTTGGTTTGCTGATGACGTTTTCTGTGTCTTTGTACGACGGCGTCGCTTGACGGCACACGCTCAGTTAGTATGTAGCAGCAACTATTATGGCTGCGACTCGGACGTCACGGTATGGATACGAAGTTGTACCCAAGGACGACCCTTTCGTGAGAAAGGTCGAACGACTTATTGGTTTGTTCGTGAAGGTGCTGAGTCCTGACACCTGAGTGGTCTGCTGTGTTACTCGCATTTCCGTTCTGTATATCCACTCTGTTTCGATGTTGATTATTATATTGACATTGATGTGATTAGTGGCGCATATTCCGTCTTGGCTACCTCAGGCTGGAGGAAAATACAAGCAACGAGCTACGGAATGTCGTGCATTTGCTGTAGACGTATTAAACAAGCCTCTCGAATACGTCAAGAGGAGCATGGTGATTGTCATCCTCACTCAAGCTTGCCTTTACTAAAGGTCAGCTTACTAGGCCGCCGGATTAGCAGAACAAATTACAATCACTCATTCGCCACTTGATGCAGAAAACGCTACAGTGAGCGAGGATTCTATTGAAGCCATATTAGTGGCAACTACCTTCCTAGGTATGTGTGCACAGTCGTCTTGATTCAGCAAGGGTTCATGATAATCTCGTAGGCGGCGCTGAAACTGTGGGGAACCAAAACTCGCGATCAATTTGATCTGACAGTCTTTGAGACTGATTCGACATTGCGAGTATTTATCCTTGCCATGGTGCTCCATCCCGAAGTGCAAGCCAAGGCTCAAGAAGAGATTAATCGGGTCCGAGTCGTCGGTACTGATCGTTTCCCAGATTGTGGGGATAGGCCGAATCTACCTTATGTGGAAGCAATATATCTGGAGACGTACCGTTGGCGACCGGTCGTACCTAGCGGTGCGTGAGCTAGTTGAGGTATGCTAGTTCGGGTCAAACCGCCTCTGCAGCACTTCCACGTATGACCACGAAGAGTGATGTATACGAAGGCATCTATATTCCCAAAGGTGAGCTAAACGTGTTCAAGTTGTCAACGACGCGACATGTCATGACACGATCATAGGTGCCATCGTACTCACCAACATCTGGTAAGCATCTCATCTTGTTGACCAACAATTGACGGTGAGCCAGCGCAGGGCGATGGTACACGATCAGAAACAATTCAACGATCCGATGGCCTTCATTCCCGAACGCCATCTCACACCTACCGGATCGTTAGCAGAGGGGACGGCTGGTTATACTTTTGGACTTGGCAGGTTAGACGTGTGCTTTCTGTGTCACTCCACCTGGTGCTCAAGGATTTCATAGGCGGGCGTGCCCTGGAAGGTACATGACAGACCAGAATGTCTGGGCTGCCACCATTGTAACCATATTGGTAACTGTGAAGCTTGCCAAGGCTCGTGATGAATCCGGAAATGAAATTGATATCAAGATGGAGTTTACGCCGTGGTGGAATGTCAAGGTGAAGTTATGATTCAGCCCTACAATGTTTAGTCATTGCTAAAGCGTTGACCGTTCATCATAATAATAGCGCTCCGAAACCTTTTATGTGTTCTGTTGCTCCTTTCTCAACGCGTCTTGAGCATCTCATTCAAGCAAGGAACGAACTGCATGAGCAGTAGGAACTGGCGATTGAATCGATTGTATATGATGTATGTAAAACAATCGTCGTTACGTCGTTACGTCGTATATACGGTATAAGCATCCAGACTGTCATAACGTGATTTTGTCACAGAGACTGTTTCTGACGACATGACTCGTGAACACGTACTGAGTCAGCGTAACTGTGATCAGGTACGTACCGTCGGCAAGGCTTTGCTTGAAAAATGAATCACAATGTTTACACGATCATCTTGCCAGTGGGAACGGCAGAAAGTTTGAAACAAATTATCTCCATTCAGCAAGGGCTGGCGCCGCATCGTGATGGGCCAATATTATGCTCTATTACGATATATCACTGCGGCGAACTGCATGCCGGAGCCAGGAGCCTTGCGCGGGAAATCTCCATTTAGATTAGTCCTTTTGCGAGGAAGTTTTGTGAGGTCCTCCTAAGGACCTAAGACCGACATTGCAGAGTGCGTCAAACGGTGACGTTAGTTTTGCGTTAGTTCACCACAAACAACCCATTTTGGGAGCGAAGCGTTACTAAACGTGAGATTCTTCCTTGAAGAGCTCACCACTTCTGGCGAATAACATAACTCGGGCCTTCTTCCGTACGGTGTCCGTCATGGTGCCCTTCAAGTTGCAGGCGAAGGTTGAGAGCTTGTCTCCCAAGGATGATTGAGGATTTGCGAGCTCCAGGTCGGGAGGATCGAGTGGGGCATGCGACGTCGCGCTCAGTGCCTGGAACATCCACAGGAAGTGAACGAACGCACCCCGGAGACAACGTCCTTTTGAATGAATGGTGACCGGTGTGGCGTGTGGTGCCATCAAAGTGTCGGGGTAGAGCGGTCAGGTAGGGTTGTGCCAGTGTGAAAGGAGTCTTCGGGGAGGGAGTCACAAGCCGACGTTCTTCTCGACGAGGACCACGTCAAAGGTGTTGCTGTGTTGCTGTGCCTATGATATGGAGGGGTGACGTTGAGACTGGAGGGAATCGCGGAGGTGCGAGATGGGAGCACAGACAGTTCAAGTTCATTGTGGGAGCCACATACACCGAGATGTTCAAGTTGGAAGGCCGTTGGCAGCATATGGTCTAAATAATTTTACCAAGTTCTTCCATTTTGTCATTTACCTTCAAAACAATTATATTCTGCCCAGAGCACTATGTAGTCTAGTAGCTCAACCTGGGCACCGTGACCCGGGCCGCTGCTTCCACAAGTTTGCAGGAAGTACTCATCTATTTCAGGTTATTCTCCCCGGGATATTGTAGTACTAGGAGTCCGTATACAGTACTGCATAGGAGGTTGCGTGGCTTACTAGTACGGCACGTTGTGTATATCCCACTGGCAAGTGATGCTACTATATGGCACGATTTGGCAGAGGCTGGCACCAGGAACGAAGAAAAATCCTGCAAGTGCGGCGTACACCTACTAGCAGAGCAATACTATCAATTCCAACAGCCTACTAGAACCCATAGTCATTACCCTCGGAATCCTCCATGCCGCTCCCCTCCGACTCATATGTGGCATTTGCAAGGACGTCCACATCAGGAAATTGGTGAAGAGCTGATATAGCCAGATAGATCTTACAACCATATATAAAGTTGACATAATAAGCTAAGTGATAGCTCATGGAATATCAGTGATTGCCAGGTAGGCAGCAACAAGTTAAGGATATGAACAGATAGTAGAAGAAATACATACCAAGGAAAATGTTATCTCAGCACTGGTGTACTTGATGTATGATTATCAGTCCTTTGACATAATTAGTTCAGCATGACCAAGAGCTGACATCCTGATATTGAAACTGTCAGAGTATTGCCAACAAATATATGCTTGATACAAAAAGATAAAGACAAGATCAGGGAATATCATTGATTGCATGGAAGGCAGCAGAGAGTCTACAGTATGAATATACTATGACATGCTGGTACCAGTTGGCAATTGGTTATAACTAACTGTAAGTCCTTTGACATGATTATTTCAGCATGATCAAGATCTGGCATCCTGGTGTTCAAACTATCAGAGTAGTACCAACAAGGTAACTACAAGATCAGGGAATATTATTAGTTGACATAATTAGTTCAGCATGACCAAGAGCTGACATCCTGATATTGAAACTGTCAGAGTATTGCCAACAAATATATGGTTGATACAAAAAGATCAAGACAAGATCAGGGAATATCATTGATTGCACGGAAGGCAGCAGAGAGTCTACAGTATGAATATACCATGACATGCTGGTACCAGTTGGCAATTGGTTATAACTAACTGTAAGTCCTTTGACATGATTAGTTCAGCATGATCAAGATCTGGCATCCTGGTGTTTATACTATCAGGGTAATGTCAACAATGTATTGCTGATATCAAAAGATAAGTACAAGATCAGGGATTATCATTGGTTGTAAGGAAGGCAGAAAAGTGTCTAAAGTATGAATATCATATAACATGCTGGTGCTAGTTGGCAATTGATTATAACTAGATATCAGTCTTTTGACATAATTAATTCAGTGTCACCAAGTGCTGTCATTCTGGTGTTCAAACTATCAGAGTAGTACCAAGAAGGTAACTACAAGATTAAGGAATATCATTAGTTGCAAGGAAGGCAGCAGAGAGTCTAAAGTATGAATATAATCTGACATGCTGGTACTAGTTGGCACTTGATTATAACTAACTATCAGTCCTTTGACATGATGAGTTCAGCATGATCAAGAGCTGACATCATGGTGCTCATACTATCAGAGTAGTGCCAACAAATGTATGGCTGATATGAAAAGGTAACTCGAAGATCCAAGAATATCAGTACTAAGTAGTTGCAAGGAAGGCAGCAGAGAGTCCAGAATATGAACATAATATATTGTGCTGGTACTAATTGGCAATTGATTATAACTAACTATCAGTCCTTTGACATGATGAGTTCAGCATGATCAAGAGCTGGCATCCAGGTGTTCAACTTTCAGGAAATTCATGAGCTGATATAGCCAGATGGTTATTGCAAATACATATAAGGTTGACACAATTAGATAAGTACTAGATCAGGAATTATCACCAATTACAAAGTAGGTAGCATAAAGATAGGGATATGAGTACACAGCAGCAGAAATATATATGAACAAAAATGTTATCTCAGTGCTGGGATACTTGGTGGATGATTATAGATGCTTATTAGTCCTCTGGCATAATCATTTCAGCATGGTCACAAGGTGGCATTGTGATGACCAGACTATCAGAATGGTTTCAACAAATATATAGAAGACAATGCAAGATAAGACAATAATCAGCAACTGCAAGGGGAACAGTAGGAAGTTAATTAAGATATGAACAAATAGTAGAGGAAGGGCATATCAGTGAAAGTCCTATCTCAGCCTGATATCAGCCTGATACTAGATTGTGAATGGTTAGATTATATCCTTACCAGTCCTTTGGGAATGTCAGCACTTACAAGGAGGGGACAGCAGAAGGTATGAAGAAAGAACACCAGAGAAAGTACTACTAAATGGCCCCTTGAGACATGACAGGCATTAATAATTCTTGAGTCTTGGGTGCGGTCACCATGATCCCCAGGGTGCTCTGATCACCAATATGAGCAAGATGCTCACTTGACTTACATGCCAAATTTAATGTCACTCAAGACTCCAACCCAAGTACAATTATTATGTAGTTTTTTCCCAAGAATTACGACATGGTCTCTATTGATATTGATGATGTTCATCATCATGATTAACTAGTCCACTGCGAAATGTTGTATTCGTACAGAAAAAGGCAAGCACGAACTGCGCAGTGTTCTGCACGCCAAACAGAGGAGTTTGTCCGTCCCTGCATCCGAGAATTGTCGACTGTTTCGCCGACTGAGTTCCTCGTCCTTGTCTGCTTCACCCTCGCCACATTGCTGGTAGCATCAGCATTGACGACCCGCTTAAATTCTCCAAGCATCAGGCTGAAGACCCCGCATGTATGCCCGGTGTAGGACTGAAGACGACGCCGACATTTCGCATCTTCATTCTGTTGACGGTCGAGTTTTGTACAATAATAATAAATGGGCGGTCAAAGCGCGAAGTAAGCTGTAGTTGGCGATCGGCACAGGCGTGATTAGATCTGACAGTCCGCGAATGCGCTCTTGTGGCTCCACGAAGTCTGCAAGTAGTGTCAAGTGCAGTTCAAAGCCAGGAAGAAGGAAGATAGGCGGGCTATGGCGTGAGGATCCCAGCATTCGTCTAAAGCTAGGAGAACTACGTCCCCCTCTATTAGCGCAATGTAGTACCTGAACAGGTGGTTCAACATACCAGTATTGAATCTGTCGTTCAGACTCTTGATGACTTGGTCTCTTATTCGAAATGGGCGCTTGAGGAGGTCGCCCCCCTCATCCGCCGGATACGCCGACGAGTCGCCAGGAAGCCATATGCTAGTGGCAGCGGGTACTAAAAACAACAGCCACCACGCTCCGCTGAGCCCAATCGCCAACCGGGGGAGAACGTGGACCAGTGTTACGGGCACCAGGGCAAGGAGGAGCAGACGAAATCGAAGTCTGGATCTGTAGACGGGGCCTTTGTGCTTGAATCACGTCGGGGGACTCGCGGGCGAGCGGGGGGAGATAGGCGTTCATCGCAACGAGTCGTCGGACGGCTCGGGTAGCCGCCACCTCTGCGTGAACATCACATTCATAAAACTTCTCTGCCTCCCTCTTTATGTGCGCACAGTCCAGCAGGTTATGAGTAGTCATGGAAGACTGCAACTCATTGAATATGGGGAGTGGTTCGAAAGGTGCCAGTTGCATGGCCGTATCATGGAGATGACCAGTAGTTGTATCAACCAATGCTCGGGGTATGTCCTGGATGATCTGCTCGACGACCTGCCGAATCATCGGAGTCATGTCGGGGGAGATAGGCGTTCATCGCAACGAGTCGTCGACAACGGAGGTGCCAAACCCGACGTTGGCGCATATCGCGAAGAGTGAAGATAGGATCTAGAGGGGGGACGACGAGGCGAGGAAGCGGAGGGCGGCGGAGGCGCCTCCAAGTGCGAACGCGAGGAGCAGGGGCACCCAGGCGCCAGTCACTGTCGGAGAGGTCGTAGTCAAGGTGCAAACGAATGAAACAAGGTTCGACTTACGGGGTGTTGCCTAAGGATATGACGATGAAGGCTTATAGAGCGACGGAGATGGAGATGACAGAAACTTGGACATGGTTAGGAAGCGTAGAAATCGAGCGGGACGGCGACGGACCTGAAGCTGGCCGTGTCTTGGCATCTACACCAACGCCCATACTTGCAGGCGCGAACAGAACGGCAGAAGATACTGTCGTTGGAAAACACGGGCACAGAAACGGCCTCCTTGACAGCGCGTATCTTGGCCCAATCTGCCAGTCCGATGTTTTGACCACGCCGTTCGTGAAGACGACCATGGCAAGCCAGGATTTGTGCACCCGCCCCTCGAGCATGTGCGCACACTCGACGGTAATTTCAATGGTAGGAAACACTCTGAACTTCACCGTGATGGGCACTGTGAGCTCTCGATGCAGGGTATTGACTTTGTCGTATAATGAAGTTAAAATAAGAATCGAAGCAGGCTGAATGGTTTTTCACTCACCCAGCTCGTAAATAAGGTCCCAATCTTCCATTAGAAACGCACCATACCGCCCAGATCGTGCAATCTCCTAGGTTCAGGTCGATTGAATCAGTGGTCTTGAATCACCGTGCAGACGGAGTATACGCGAGCTACAATGAATGTTTACATGCGAAAAACGATCAGCGAGGGGAAAACTAACCCACCTGGGCACTATATCCGTTTTCCGACCACCGAATTAACGTGGTCCAGGTATACGAAGACCATATACATACGAGCGTTGGGTTGTAAAAATAGGTTAGACCACACGGATGCTGCAATATCTGCCAGTTTCCAACCCAGACGCTGGAAGTAATAGTGCTGTCAGAGATAATTCTAGTAGAATCAGGCGAAACCAAACAGTGACCTTCTATTCCCATCTGACCGTTCGTGTTCCTCCAAAAGCCATTCTGAATTGACCTCCAATGCCGTCGGATTCCGTCGTGAGTACCTCCCCAGCTGTGAAGGCCAAGTGGGTACCCCACGTAGTTCGTGAACATCACCCTCCGACGGTCGCAGATGGTTCACGGTGATGGGCAGACCTGAGCGACTGCCGCTGAGACTCGGGGCTGATCTTCCCTTGTTGGTGTTCAGAGGTAAGTTACCGTCATAACGTTTGAAGAGTAGCTTGCACTAGTAATTGTCGATGGAGTTGGTGATCATCGCCGAGTCCGACGCGGGACTCCGAGTGACAGAGTCAGAGTCACGGGTCATGTGACATTAAACTTGAACGTGTCAAAATCTAAGCTTCGCCCGGTCAGAATTATTACAATGCTATGTATATAGAAAGGCCGCGTCCTGGGATTGAAACCAAACATGATCAATGACGACAAAAGACTATAGAAAAACACGCATGTTGTGATATGCTGCCGCACGTTCCAAACCAGCCAGTCGAGCAGTTCGACTTCAAGTTCGTCCTGAAACATGGCATTTGTACATACTGCTCTCAAATGTCATACTACGTCCTCACATTTGCTCGAACTGCCGCAACCCTCCTGCAGGCGTCGTCCTGTTCCAACCTGGTTTCTATCAGCTTGGCCAAAGCCTCGTTCAGCCTTGCGGATGGGATCGTCCGCCTTGTCCGTAAGCTGCGCAGCCATCGCGTTCACGATCGCCTCGGGCAAGAGCTCGGCCTCGTCGTCATTTATGGTGGTGCACAGACGACTAAGTATATGCCCGAGGACATCTTGAGAGAGAGTAACATTCAGTAACCGGAAGATCTGAAGAGACCGTTTGGTGCTGTGGATATGGCAATGTTCGACGTAGGGTATCGATAAAGCAGTGACCTATATGAGAGAAGACTGCCGAGAGAATGATGTGCATTTGTTCGTAGTGCGTCTACATGCGTTCCAGTGAAACAGACCCAACGTACACCATTGTATATTGAGCGGAACCCAAGACTTGGCGAGGCTGATCGTCCGCGAATAACATGTCGAGGTCAGACCACAACTCGAGCTCGCTCGGTTGTTCGAGCCGGTGTTCAACCGTGGGGAGAATCCCTTATGGACCATAAATACTGTAGAGCTTCTGGAAAATATGAACTCCAGTAGCTGAACGAGACAAAGACGCGATGACCTCTGAGGCGCACTTGACAAAGGCATACGTAGCGACCTTGAGGGATTTGTTGACCAAGAAGGATGCAACGGCTCGTTCAGCTAGTAACGGATCTGGCACCTCGACTAGCCGAGCCCAAATGGCGGATTTGCTCTGGCTGTGCATCGCTAAATCGCTTGGTAAGAGCGAGCAAGTGATACACTCACCACCAAGCTGCCCCTCGAGGTCAAGGCCAACTTTGGCGTGTCAGGAGCAGTGATTTCGAGGTTCGGTATCCAATGTTCCAAGCCTTGCAACATGAGGTGACAAACTCTTGCGTTACGAAGGCGATGGACGCGCAAGAGAAGTGCCGTAGCCTCTGCGAGAACATCGAAGGCCTGCTCTGGATGCTCCCCTGAAAGACATTCGCCCACTAGTCGATGAGCCTGAAGACAGACGCTCGGGGTATCGTTGGTCACCATTGTTTCAAACTCGGCTATGGCGATCACGCCAGCGGATTGCTCATGAATGGCCACCAGAATGTTGAATGCATGCCGTTGTATCGTGACAGTGGGATGACACAGGCTTGCTAATACAAGGCAAGTAACTTGCGCAAATGTGATCGAATGGCTTGGAGCGTCGCAGACCACGTCTGTTATGGTTTCCAAGAAGGCGGTGGTGCTTAGGGCGGTGGTACCGGCATCGCATAACCCCCGGCAAAGGGCATCTACGAGAAGATCCGTGCTTGGGTGATACAAGACGAGCAGTGACAATAACGCTTTCCTGAAAAGAAACAGCGAGTCAGATATGTCAAGTGTAAAATTTCACGGCTAACTTTGTGCGTCCTCAAACACAGCATGAATGCGTTCCAGAGTTTGAGAAGCCTCGAGTGGTTTAGGAGGATCCAAGATGGGTCGTTCACTGATCGGAGAGATTGATTCAACAGCGTCAGAAAAACGATACGCCCTTTGCTACAAACATGTCAGCAAGCGGGTCATGGTTCAGGATAAATCACAACTTACACAAAGAGACGACACACCGATAGTTGCATGGGACAACAACTTTGTTTCGTGCTGGAATCGCTCGCCAGCGTTTGTCTCCGCCTCGGGGTCCTTTAAGGCATCAAGATAAACCTTGTTCTGGCTGATTCGCTCTGTGGACCATATAAGCACCATTCTTCACACACACGGTATAGGGAGAGATGTATGTTGAGCGAGGTACCATCGGCTTCAGGGAGATCTTCCAAACCATCGAAAAGACGCTCAACCAGTCCACAGAAATGGCGCCGCAATCGCTGTAGAGCATAATTATCACGATTCTCGGGCGCGAGGAGGAATGCCTGTGTGTTTGTGACAAATTTAAGTGCGAGGGATAGAGCATCTTGTTTGCTTGTCGACTTGAGGGAATGAAGATGTAAAGCAGTGAGCTGGTAGATCCGACTGACTGCCGAACGGAGACGAGCTTCTCGACGATGACGGATCCCCATTGCATGCAAACCTGGTTTGGTGCGACTTTCGTCATAAAATCGACGAGACGTGAAGAGATTGAGATCCTCGAGGAGTTGAGGATACCCCTCAAGTGGGAATGAACTGACGGACAACACAGCAGCATCTCGAAACGGCGTGTAGTCCACGTCCAAGAACGGCGTCAGGTGCTTGAATAAATGGCGCGTCGTCGACATTCTTTCTCGCTCAAAGGTTGATTCCGAAGGGCCACGGGTGTGGTCACGGCCTGCCTGTGTCATCACGGGTCGATTGTCCGACACCGCTGCAGTTGAGCAGAGAACCCTAGTCCAGATGTACCACTGGTCGATACGAGCCATGTTCTCTTTCACCAGCTTATACCCTTCACGGTCTGTCGAGCGGGGCGATTGCATACGACCCACGGAAGATATCCCGGCAAGTCGAAGAATAATTGGATGATACCGCGAAGTCGCAGCCTCGACGATGGCCCTACAATTGGGGACAAGCTTGCCGCAGCTTGACATGAAAGCCTGCATGAATGCCGGGTAGATGAAGCGCCATATCTTGCGGTCTTTCTCTACGTTGCTGTCTGCGATCCGAAGAAGAGCGTTGGGATTCTCGCACCTCCTTCACTGCTGAAGACGATCCAACTCGATTCGATCCAGCAATTCGTCGAAACCTTGCAGGAAGGGACATTCCTCGTGTGACTCTCGAATAAGGATGAAAATAGGAACGAGAAAGTAGTGGGATCGTTGGTCAAGTTGGCCTCCGCTGCGAAATCCTTGCAAAGGGGGATGAGCGAGAGCGTACAAGCTTGATACCAACACAGCGGACGGCCATCAATTCATACGAAATGAGGAACAGTGCACCGAGTGCTATCTCCTCGGCCCGTTGAAGAATAAGCACGTCGCTTCCAGGCGAGTCCTGCTTCAACTTCCCGGGGAAGATTCGATAACCTTGCGCTTTCGAGGAGAATCCGGTGGCCACTCCCTTCCCGCTCGACATTCCTGGGGTCAAACAAGAACGCAATGAAACATTTAAGCACCGTTGGTGCACACGACGCGTCCTTCATAAACCTTCTCAGAGCCGCCCCTACAACTTCGCCCACCCGAGGCTCAACATGCACAACGCCTCGTAAAAGCATATCAACCGCGTTAGGAAGGGAGATGGAAGGGATGTGTAGGCACCGTGGCCATGACTGATAACACGTCTGTAGGATGCTGATGTGGTTCGGATACGCCACAGCTCCTTCCGGGATTCTTTAAAAGATGACGCGCTGCCAGACGCAGAACGTGCCTGTGACCATTGCTTGTCGAAGAAGGACATGTGACCGACTGCCTTGAAACATGATTGTGCAATGGTGGAGGTTGCCGCACTAAAACGGTCGACAATGATGCTGGATGCTAGGCTTCGAGAGCACCGAAGGCGAACGAATGTCTGAAGGGGAGGGGTAATCATCCCATGATGGTATCGCCGAAAAGTCCGCACTGGATGGCCAAGTTGGTGTCGGTTCGTCGCGCTCGAGGCCATGTCACGGTAGTGTTCGGGGGCCAATGTGCCGTTGGCGCTCCTGGATTTTTGCAGGAGCTCCATGCAGAAGTCGTGTACATACTCAAAGTAACGAGAGATAATAAAGTGGACGACACAGATGGATGGCTCGAGATATTCTTCAGGTGGAAAGCCAAATCATTTGGTCGACCCGTAGGGAAAAAATGCTTCAAGATCCTATCCAGTCTTGATGTGCTGGTCGACGCAGGCTCTGGACAACGATCAAGATATGTCCAGATCAAGCGGACTACCCCATTCAGAACGGGAATGCGATACGGTTTGTCCTGCGGAACGGGATGTAAGCATTGCAAGGTCGGCAAGCCAAAGTAATTTGAGACGGCACCTTCAATTTACCGATCCCATATTCGAAACAAGCCATCCAGCTTTTTGGTGCGGTGCCACACACACGTGGGCTGTAACTGCCAACGGATAGGGCCGCAGAATGACCACAAGGGCGGGACGTAGACCGAGAAGGACGGGATTCACCAGGTGTTGGAGGGCGTGGTTGATGGTGTGGGGTGTGGGGGGCTGGGGACATTCGTTTGCTTCAATGTGGCGCCGGTGGGATGGGGGGGCGTAGCCGCGGAGGCAGAGGTGGTTGTGGTTGCGACTGAAGTCTGGGAAGCGTGTGCAAACGGTCGGCGTGGGGCATGGTCGAAAAACGAGGCGTCGGAGGCAAGCGAATCGCCTCGCGCATGTGCACTGAAGAAACTTCTCTCAGCAGCTATTACTGTCGTCGGGGTGACCATAGTGGGTGACTCTGGCCCTGACGGGCTGCCAAACCCAAAGGCAGTGGGTCGCCCAAATGGCATTCAATGAGGTAGTTCGGAAGTCATCTTCATCCAAGTCTAACATACTTGAGCACGCAAGTGAGCAGTGAAAAGGTAATTAAGCGCAGGTGATACCTGGGATCGTTATTTGCAAGCCTTCGGACCCCGGATCACAAGTTCGAGGTTGCAATGACTTGCTATACTTATGTAACACCTTCCTTTTTTGCACACTGACACATGGTGACAATATTACGCATTGTATTGTATATATACCTCTAATTTGTTATTCAAAGCTTTCCCATCATGTCCGCGCACCTCAAACAGAGATCATCTTCCTCATGCCGTGTATATGTCCGTGGAGTCCTATTTCAGCGCTGAGCATAGAGAACCGGTCAATATTCTGCTCACAATAAATAATCATGCCTCTGCATACCTGGTATACTGAGCGAACCACTATATCCCCATACCGGAGAAGCTGATGTCGCGTCGACCGTCGCTGTTAATGTCACGTTGGAGACAAAAAAGAGCGTCTTTAAAAATTCCGCTGATCATGTTCTTGATTCGCCTAAAGTGATTGTCATAACTGCCTCTTGTATCAGCTGACAAGGTGATTACCACTTGCGCCTCCAAAGCACCCTTCAGATTCCTGGGGGCAATGTTAGCGTGATCCGTACATCGTTGTGCAAGCGCGTACTTGTCTCTCCAAGCTTTTTCCAACGACAGCACGGCACCACGCACAGTTAGTAAGTTGACCGTATCTTTATCAGCTTGATGATCCTCCCATTCGGTACTCTGGTTGTAGGAACAAGGAACATGTCAATTGTACACCAATATTATCATGAACATTCATACTAGTGGTTCCCATTTCTCCGTGAAGAAAGAGCGGCCAAAGCTTCGGTTCCACAATGGGCATGGATCTCTTCCGCGAGGTAGGGGAGCACTGGAGCCAGTATCGATGTCATGCTTTGCAGAATCTATCGTGGCGTAAAACACCTTTCTCGATTTTCACTATGGAAGACACTCACTCGCTTGAGGGTATCAATTACTACTCTGCGCTCGATGCTTTGAACATCATTAGCATACAGTGACAGGACGTCCTTTGTAATATCATATATAAAGACGAAAGCGTAATGTTCGCAAATTTCGTTGAAGCAACCATAACTTGAACGCTGCGTCAGTACTTTACGTAGCCAAGTACGCAAGACATACCTCGAGGAAAGTTATACGTCGCATAGCCCTTGAGAGCTGTTTTATACAGTTCATTCATGACGTACCGCTCCGCCTGCTTCGAGGTAAGCTGCCTTTAATCAGTGTACAAAGAAGCACGAACCAGACCCAGGTCTTTCTTTTCTATATTTCAGTGAATTGAGCTCTCTCGCGAGACCGTGGAACTGATATTCCCTAGCATGAATCTTTCCGTATAGATTCCGCTGTCTGGGCGAGCACCGTAGGGCCGATAGACATATCACGCCAGTATTCAACGGTTGCTGCTCAGAGCCGAAGGACGTCTGCCCCATAAGTTGGTTCCTTCTTCTTGTCCTAAGCACCGTCAGCCTCATCCGACAGTGGCCCAAAAAACGGAAACCTACAACACCACCGTGGATGCCCGTCAACGGACTGACGACGTTCCCGAGTGACTTGCTCATTTTCTTTCCACCCTCATCAAGCAACATACCATGCGTGATTAGCGTACCGTACGGACTCGCCGGCGTCGTGTTGCCATCCGTAGCACCGACCGTAGTCAGCAATTGACTCTGGAACCATCCCCGATGTCGATCTGACCCCCTCAACACAGATATCCGCACGATGTTTCTTTCCTTCTATATTGCCAAGCATAGACCAGCTCGTTCCGCTGTCGAACCATACGTCCATCGTGTCTGTGCCCTTCCTCCATCCAGCCTCACCGTATTCGGCTACGAGTTCCGGAGCGAGGAACTCGTTGACCCCACCAAAAACTAATACCCTTTCTATCTAGCACATGTAGGATGTGAGATAGGGAAGGAGTGATGACGGCGGTGCCGCTGGGAACGTGATACAGCGATGGTATCGGAATGCCCCTGACACGCTGGCGTGAGATGCACCATTCCGAGCGAGACTGGATAAAAGTGTAAGACGATTGCGGGTTGAAGAACGATGTTAGCAGTATTTTGTGGGGATTTACGATGAACACGTACAGGCAGGCGGGAAGAATGTCACGTCCTCGAGCGCAGTCATTGTATCGTCTTTGATATCCTCCAAATCGGCAAACCACTGCGACGTCGCCCTGTGAGTATCACAAGCGGTCAGCACTCGGATTCTGTGAGATAAGCCGCATGGGAATTTCACGTTACGATGACGGGCTCGTTCGTTTTCCAGTCATAGGGATATCTGTGCTTGATCCTCTCCAACCTCTTCTAAGTCAACAAGTGCTTCCCCTCCTATCGCCGGAGGAATGACATCCATCACACGTTGCGAAATTTTACCATCGCCGTCCACATGACACAGCATTCCTGAGTTAAGAAGGCCCTGCGAACGGAAAGCATGGTAGTCCTCTGCACCATGTGCGGGCGCACTGCACCAACCCAGTTCCAGAATCTGAAGTAACGCGTGTCGCCGGAATGATACTTAGATTGGATGGAATGGAACCTTCACAGCGCATGTCAGTAGCGAAGATGCCTCTGTAGCCCAGACCGACAAGTCCCGACCCTGGCAGTCTAACCATCACTTCAATATCTTTATGTGGACCAAGGATATGTTCGAGTGCCGAGATCCGATCCTTCGCAACGACAAGAAGCCCGGATTGTCGTCGACTCCGTACAAGGGTATAAATGAGATCCGGGTGCACTGCGATACCCTTAAATTTTCATTGAGCCAGGATCATAACAAGATACCATATTAGCACTCTAAGCGTCCAGGGTGTAGTTGTCCAAACCAGCACTGGCAGTCGAATAGTTTCCTTCCCGATTTGTCGGGCCATCTTGTCCCACTCAGTGCCTGTAGGGGTATTGGAATGGGTAGAATCAAGTGTGAACACTACATATACAGAGTTTGAGAATGGTCGTCCTTGTATATGGCTCAGCTTCCGCTAAGGCGGACCGCGAGGAGGGCGAGAAGTAAACAGGTCGATAGTCTCTGTAGATGAGACCTGGAGTGCAAGCGCCGTGGGTCAGCAAGTCGCCAGGTTGTTGTGCGGCAAGGAACGAACCTCTGGATACCATTTGTTGGAAGATACGAAGTTGCCGCATCTCGTACTGGTGATCTGGAAATAATCAGTGACCTTCGATCAATGATGCCAAGGAGGTCATTACAAAGTGTACGATGGGTTGGCTTATCATTGCTCCAATCTGCCATGATACCCAATCTTTCGAATTATTCTCGTTAGATCCCCATCTCTCGTTCAGCGGTCTTTTTCGTTGCCGCACGGATGGTAGATGCTGGAAGTGTGTGCGGGTCTTCCTAATGCCAAAACAAAGAAATGTGGTAGGAAGTCGGGATTGATGCGCTTAGAACAGTGCTCACCTTCAAATCCTGAAGAGCTTTGTTCTCTATAGGTAGCCCATGACAGTCCCACCCAGGGGATGTAGCTATTCTCATGTTAGTTCCCCGAGAGACTGGACGCGATCACCAATAGAGACATGGAAACGATTGATAATGTCTTTCAGGATCTTGTTCAGGGCGTGCCAGTGGCCCGACAAACTAATGTCAACGACGGGGTATTGCCAGACCATAAGTAGGTAGCGCCTATGTGGAGGTGTCCGGTTGCATGTGGTGGCCCGTCGTGCATCACGAACCATGGACCTTTGGCGTTCTGCGACTGGGAAACACGAACACTTTTGAACAAGATGAACCGGAAGAGTGGTATATGCGACCAACCTGCCATTGATAGAGTTCGTCGCATGTTCTCTTTCTGAACGGTTTCTCCGACTTTGCTCGATCAACCCAGAGGGGGAAATGTGTCTTCGGAAGAAACAAGGTCTTTGAAAAAGCTTTCTGGTCTATATTCGAGGACGTCGACGTGTAGGAAAGACCGCGACGAACTTCGATTGCCAATAGTATGTAGGAAAACAGTCTGATTCAAAGTCCGTAGGATCAATACATACACTGGGGGACGCTTAGACTATAGGGAATCATAAGGCTAGCTACAACCCGAACCCTTCAGATAAGAACCACTGCTGGCTACCAGTCGCTTCATTCCCGTAATCTGCGAACTCCGGCGAGTTTCCAGGTCCTCCACCGGGGAAGAGAGTCTCCGGGTGGTTGGGCGGCTGGGGTTTGTGCGGGTAAGCGGCTCGCAGCTCGGCCACAGAGGGCAAGCAAAAGGTGGTGTTCACGCGGGCAATCGGATTGGGCTCGCGGTCGAGTACTCTGCTGTTGCAGGTGTGAGTAGGGGTGATTTGAAGATCACGAGGAACTCACAGTCCCCGCTGGTGCAGATCAAAGAGCAGCTCCTTGAAATTATCCTCGATGATCTCATCTCCGTAAATCTCCAGTCTCTTCATTGCAGTCAGGATCACTTGTGCCAGGCGATTGTAATTTTTGCAAAAACGGATGTTTCGCCGCTCAGGAGGCGGTGTCTTCGAGTTGAGGTCCAGCGGCATGTTGTTTGTCGCACGGCGGAGGCCATATGTGAGCTGCGTAATGTTGTTGAGATGCGTTTCAACGAAGATGTATGAGGGCTGCCAGTGCTTGGTACGTACAGCACTAGCGGAAGTCGCAAGCATGATGAGCGGTGTTGTCGTCCACCCTTTAACCTCGTCCAGGAGGCGGCTCACGGGTGAGGACGAGTTACCGTACCAAAAATTGACGTGAAAGTCGCATAAAACCGGATTGGCGAAGAAACTGAATCCCTGAGGTAAAGTGAAATTAGCATCGGTTAAAATAAATTGCCAGTAGACGAGACTTACCTTTTTTGCGTCGTTATGGTGCAAAAAATAGTCTTTCCATAGATCGGTATCGACTATCTTTTCGCGGTAGCGCGCGACTGCAGTGAACCTGTCGTTGAGTTCGAGCACACCGTCAGGATCGACTATTTGAGCTAGGCAAAACTTTGTTCCGGGTTCTTCAGATGCCTTCCCCAGCTTGCTGCGTAAAGTCTGTAGGTCCTGTGTGAACTACGAAATAAGATAGTAGGTCTCAAAATGTTGAGATTCGACTTTCTTACCAATTTGCCTATGGAGCTGTCCCATTGGGTCTCTAAACAACGAATAGTTAGTTCAGGTCGCTGCCCATTTAGACATTCCACGAACCATGAAGGCCTTCAAGACCGGCCTGGACGAGGCACTCTTTTGCGCACTCGTGGAATTCGGGTGATGGTTCCCATCCCATGTCTGTTGTCAGGATTTCCAAAACAAGGAGATCGAAAGCGCGATTAAAATTCTCTCTGTCCTGTTCTGAGAGATCCTTCTTTCCGAAGACTCGGGGCACTGAATCATCCCGATTACTATCTTCAGTACTCAGAACTTGCGATGACATCTGGGAGTTGGTGCCACGGCTACGAGTCTGCGCACGACGTTTCGAATTTTTCGATCGTGTAGGACCAACCAAAGACTTGGGAACCTCCGAACCGTTGGCTGTATCGGCGGCCGTAACCGGGAAGTAGGGGTGGAAAGTGAGGGGCATGTCGAAAAAACCGACGGAACCATCAGGTAGCAGCTGGAAAATGCAAGCCCCGGGCGGGGGTGGCCTATGATCAGGAAAAAGAATCGGAGAGATGATCCTTGCTTACCTGACCGTGAGCGAAAGGACCCGTCGTTGCGCCGCCAGCCCCAGTGCTGGCGGCACCAGCTCTGGTGGGATTGGTAGTACCAAAGCCATGGAATGCCAGTGGGGAGTTGGACATTCCGAGTCAGGAGGATTGATCTGTGGACTGGGAACACGGGTGAGGCCTTGACTCTCCCGGCGGGGTCTTTGGCCATTTTGAATGTTCAAGCAGTGGGCCTTAGCGGAAAATATCAATGGAGATACTTGATGCGATTACGTGGACGCAATCCCAGCAGACGAGCCTCGAGGGCTATCAGACCAGCTGCTAACGTCAAACGATCATGACTGTAATACAAAAATGGATAATTACGTGCAGGAAGTTCCAGCGTGACTGGCAACAAACTGCGCCGTCTACTCGGCAGGAAACAGCCAGGTGACGATGCAGCCTCCAATGGCCGCTCTCGAGGTCGCCGCCCGTGCCGTATACTCTTCAATGTATCAAACGATCTTTACGTGCAGGAACAGCATGTCTGGCTATAAAATTCGTCTACTCGGCAGGAAATAGCCAGTTCACGGTGCAGCCTCCAATAGCCGCGGTCGAGGTCGCCGCCCGTGGCAGATAGCGGCTGGGGCCCAATGAGGCGTCCTCATCGGCAATAGTCATATGTGGATATCTGCGGGTTATGTGCCACTGTATCGGCGGATTAGTCTTTCGACGGCCTCGAAAATAGTGACTGATGCTGCAACGAATACGAGCACTTCTGTAATGCTACAATTTTCGCTTCGGTTTACAATGTTCTATACTGACCTGCACGCATTGTGACACCGCTTACCGTTTCGACTTTCAATTTTTTCTGCAAGTCTGCGGCCGAATACGGATTTCTGGCGCGACATTCCCATTATTGCGACCGCTTCTGGCACTATTC